>APFE031637320.1:41400-88900 GCA_000404065.3 Pinus taeda
TTTGTTACAATTGTGATAGTAAATGCACTAAAGGTCATAAGTGTGCTGAGAAGAAATTATTTTACATAGATTATGAAGAGGAGGAAGAAAAGGATCAAGAAACATCAAAAGAAGAGGACATACACCAAGACCCAACCCCAGAGAAAGAAGAAATGAATGCGACCATATCTTGTAAAGCATTGGCAAGAATTACCACTCCTCAAACTCTCAAGATAGAAGGACATATCAAGAAGAAAAAGGTTCAAGAAGTGAAAGATCACATCAAGAAAGAATAAATGAATCCAACCATATCTTTTAATGCATTGGCTAGAATTACCACTCCTCAAACTATCCAGATAGAAGGACATATCAAGAAAAATAATGTTCAAGAAGAGAAAGATCACATCGAGCATCAAGAAATGAATCCAACCATATCTTGTAAAGCATTAGAATAAATTACCACTCCTCAAACTCTCAAGATAGAAGGACATATCAAGAAGAAAAAGGTTCAAGCGGTGAAATATCACATCAAGCATCAACAACAAGTTCTCCAACTTTTAAAGGATAACACCACTTTGGTGTAAAATCGAATGAAACAACGGGTAGATCAACATCGTAGTGAAAAATATTTTGATGTAGGTGGTCGGGTATTTTACTGCTACATCTCAAACAAACTATTTATGAGAAGTAAATGATGGCAATACTACATGCACTTAAGAAATGATGTCCTTACCGAATGGGAAGACACTTCAAGGTAAAAATGGATAATGATAGTCTTAAATACTTTTTAGAACAACTATTATATTTAGAAGAACATAAAAAATGGGTCACAAATATGTTGGGTTATGACTTTGACATCATCTATAGAAAAGGGAAGAAACATATTGTTGCAGATGCACTCTCAAGAAAAGATGAGGATGTCGAAGCATTGTTTTGTTCTATTTCTATTATCCAACCAGATTGGATAAACAAAGTAAGGGATGAATGGAAGAAGGATGAAGAAGTGTGGCCACTCATTCAAAATTTGCAAAAAAACCCAATTCAAACAATATTGACAAAACTTGAAAAGGAAGGAAAAATCATATTGGAACCTGGAGTAGTCACAGAAACAAGAACCCGACAGCTATGAAATCAATCAATTTCAGAGTATCTCATCAAGTGGAAGAACTTACCCACTGAAGATTCCACATGGGAGGACAAGAATATTCTACAGAAGCATCAAGAACTACTCAAGCCTTGAGGACAACACTTTTTGAAGGAGAGGGGCATGTTAGGCCCCTATACTACTAGTGTAACCCCTTATTGTTATTAGTACAGGCCCCTTATTGTTATTAGTGCATGCCCCTATACTACTAGTGTAACCCCTTATTGTTATTGTTGAGAATGACCTATTGTGTCATAATTCTTCTTGCTGGAAATTGACTAGAAGAGGTGACAATCTCTCATGTGAAAGGTAAAAAAGTTGTTGTTGAATGGTTGACGGGTGAGGAAAAAAAAAGGGCTCCTTTTGAAATTAACTAAGGTACCTTTCACGTGACTCAATAAAACTAAGCACGGGATTTATATACAATTTGATAGTTTAAAATTTCTATAAGTGAGCTGCAAATTTATATTGTAGTATTTTTTCACTACCAACTTTGGTATTTAGAATTACATTGGGTGAATATATTAATACTCAAGCTCAATTCTTTTGAAAGTAAATAGTAAAGGTAAAGGTGAAAGTAAATAGTAAAGGTAAATTAGTGTTGTGTCAAAATGTCACAAGGCATGGTGGTTTTTATGAAGATAGAGGATAAGTGGTTAAGGAATGAGAAAATCATATGATTAGAATAAATGTTGAATGATAAATGGTGAGTTGTTGCACACAATTTTGAGTGGGTGATATATGGTTTCATAAAACCATGTGTGCGTTTGAGAATGCATAGCTTCATTTATTCACGGATTGTAATGATGTAATGTATAAAATGGTATATGCACATGGTTTATAAAAAAATCATGAATAGTATATATATACCATATAGGTATTTTAATTTTTATATGGGTTGAAATCTCTCTTTAACTAAATGAAGAGTGTAATTGATGATGAAAATTTAATTAAATGAAGAGTGTACGTGAGGGTGAACATGATGGAGAATATGAAGATGACTATGGAAATTCATTTGCAAAATTTAGAGAAAATCCACAGCGATGCCATAGCAGCTGACATAAATGATGAGGAATTTGAGAAAGATATTGTTGAGTTGAAGACACGACTTGATGTGTTGATGGAGCTACTACAAAGTCAGAAACACAGATGGATAGTGAAATGGATGGCTAGATGGTCAATCAAGCAGTTGATTGCAAGAAGACAAAAGCGCAAGTTGAAATTTTTGTTAAAGGAAGCAGAAAAACTCCAGATAACTGAGATGAATGTATGCATTTGTGAACCAAAACAAGGATCGATGCTTAGTGAGGATGATGATGATGTTGAAATTAAATTTTTTGATGTGAACGTGGATTCGTTTCCCACAAATGGTGCCACAAACTGTTTGGAATATAAACATAAAGACTTGAAGACAAAATCATCTCTTGAGGCTATAAATCCTTGTGTATTTAAATATGACAATTGGTTTGTGGATGCAGGATGTGTTGTAGATGGTCGACAAGATACTAATTTTGTTTCATGCAAGGATGAAGACCAGTCTATTGAAATGATTTTTGAAAGAGACCATAAAATTCTTATGAAATGTGAAGAAGAACTACAATTGCTAGAAAAGATGTTGATGGAACCAAAATCTAAACAAGTTGCAGATAAGGAAAAGAATTGTTCAAGCAATGAAAATGTGGCACCTAAAAGTAATTTACAATTTAATGTTGATGAATATAATTTGATGTTCCCGGATGACAACAGTAAATTTTAGTCGAAATTTAGATTGGAAATTGAAATTGAAAGATTAAAGAAACTAATGGAAAAAGCACATAAACCAAGATATTGCAAGAAGAGGCAGAAAGACAAAAACATGATACATTTGACTGCATAAGTATACATCAGCAAAAAAGGAGGAGAATTGCAACAAAAAATTTGGAAACCCAACGATTTAATAGACACAACCATTGAAGTAGAACAACAAAGAATGGATGATCAACAACAAACTAAAGTTTGGGATCCAGGAGGAATTTTATAAATTTATGAAGACATATGGTTAGAAGACAATATTTCTTTTACCTGGGGAGTCTGATGCAGGAGCATCTAACCTAGGGTTTAATTTTTATTAAAGGAGTTAGTTTCCTAAGTTATGATTTAATTATTTATTGTATTTTCATATAGTTTTAGGATAGAATGAGAATTATTTTAAATAGGAGAAGGTTCAGGAGTATTTTGGAAGAGTTGAGAGATTTGTGGGTTAGTTAGATCTTATCTAGAGATAAGGGGTCAGGTGAGAGGTTTTATGGATCATGAGAGATATTTTGGGAGTTTGTTTAGGATCTTGAACCTACTTTGGGTTGAGATCCACTTGTATAAATCTAGGTGAGCCCATGAGGCATGTAAGTGTGTAAGTGAGTGAGAGAGAGGAATGAGAGGCCAATGATTAGGCCAATAGTTCTCTTGTAAATATTTTATCTATTAATGAAATATTTCTTAGATTTTATGTGCATATGTATGGTATGGATTTTAGTTTTAGGGTGTGTGTTAAATTTTTAAGTTGCGGGACCTATGGCATGTGACATCAAAAAGAAAAGTATTTACTTTAGTGATTATGTTTTAATCTCAATTTTGATCTCAAGTGACACAAGTTATAATCTTGACCATCCATCACTTTGGAGAAAGGTTTAGGAATTTAGATAAATGTAAATTTATAAAGAAGTGCTAAGTATAAGAGAAAAACACACAATACAACAACATAAGTGATCTAGAATCTAGGATTCACTGACATCATCCAAGATCTATTCTTTGGTCGATGTTAACAAAATTGCATGAAAGAGCATGTAAAAACCATAGGTGTGAATACTTAATGAAGAAGTAACATAAATGAGACCATAAATACAATGCACACAAAAAGGTTGATAACAGAGTTCGTCCAATGTGGACTATATCTCTGGGCTCTGTTTCAATAGTGAGGAGGTTGCTTCATTCATATCATCAAAAACAAAGACAAGAACATGGAAAAAACACCATTATACCTCCATCCTGGGAGTGACTTGAAATTTGACTGCCCAAATGACAAAAACCATTGCACCAACATGTTTGTCTCATCCTCTTGCAATTTTTGATTGTAAACATAACCTACTTCTGAAAGGTGCATTGTTGTCTCAATCTTCATGCCCATCAATTAATGATGAAGGCGAGTTTCTACCATGACTCGTGAATTTCGCTTCCTGAATGCAAAAACTAAATACACCACTGTGATCATTGTCAAATTGTGGTTAAAATGAGTATAAAGCCATCCACATTCTGCCACCTGTAATTCTAGCCTCTTAGAGAATCTTTTTGATTCATCACAATATCAAAATGGATTGTATTATGAATATTCCAAGGAATATTCCCTTAGAATATACCTCTGAAAATCCACACCCACACACGGTTCCTGGTTCCTCTGTTCTCGGCTTCGGTCTTCTAGTCCATTGAATGAGGAACTGCATTTTAAATATAATTTTGTTGTGCGGATATAACAAAGGTTGGTCGATTGGCACGATGGTTGGTGCATAGTAAATAATATTGTCTCTTGGTAGGGGTCACGGGTTTGATAATTTGAATTTATGCAGGAATGAATTGAAATATAGATATAAATAGAAACTCAGAGCTACAGTGAAAATATAACTTTAATTCATTAATAACAAAGCACTGAAAATTGTTAAATGTAGAATGGCAATAAACTAGTTCAAGTGATGGTAGCTGATCGCTAAGAAGAGATGTGGTGGCTACATGCTTTCTGAACTGTGTTACAATGAGGCTTGAAGGCCTTTTTATCATTAAGAAATAATGGTAAACCCTAAACGTTCAAAAACCTAACCCAACGAGATGAAGCGCCAAAAGCTTGTGGGCTTTGTAGGGGTTAGTTGGAACGTCAACTTCTCGGGGCAATAACTTTGGCATAAGATCTCGGTTTGACTATCCAAATACCTTGTTTCAAAGATTTCCAAGAGGAAGGATGAAAAAGATCAAAAAACATGTCTTGCACTTTTTCGGTCTCTTGGTTGTGCCAAAAAAAAAATGTCTTTTAGGCCCTTAAAACAACTTCAGAAGTTTAGGACCTGAAAAAATGCCAAAAATAGTAATTTGTACTACAATTAAGGAAACTAAAAGAAACAATGGTGGGGGTCCAATATCCACCTAGATCATTTGACTCCCCGACGCACCAATTGCAGGTTATTTTATAAAATAAAAACAAAATTTGCATGTTGGTGGCAGTTTAAACCATTGTGTAATATAACCAAACCAAAATATAAAACATGTGACCCTTTTAAATTTTTAATTCATATTGAATCCATTGGAATGTTGTCGATATAACCGTTAGTTTGCACTTTTGTTAGCCATTTGGCCCTTGTCACACAATTTGGAGTTGTTCGTCAAATTTGGTTCACCATCACTATTATATATATTTGTCAACAATTCCAATTAACCGCCATTGTTATATTTGGGTACAACTGGGTTAGGGGTCAACGGTTATATCCGTTGGCGCGTTCGACTCCCTTCAGTTTATATTAGCGTAATTGCATGAAAGAGAATGTAAAAAACATAGATGCAAATATTTAAAGAGGAATCAACATAAATGAGACCATAAAGATAATGCACACAAAAATCTTGAAAATAGAGTTCAACCAATGTGGACTATGTCTCTGTGCTATGCTTCAATAGTGGGGAGATCGCTTCATTCATCTCATAAAAAAGAAATGAAAGTACATGGTAAATACATCATTATACTTCCATCTTGGAAGTGACTTGAAATTCAACTACTTAAATGACAACAATCACAAAACCAGCAGGTCCATCTTGTCCTTCTGAGACTTTTTGACTTTAAACATGACCTACTTTTGAAAGTGGAATTGTTGTCTTAAACTTCATTCCCATAAATTAATGATAAAGGTGGATTTTGGCGATAACTCCTGAATTTTTCTTCCCATATGAAAAAACTGAGTTCACCATTGCGATCCTTGCAAAATTATGGTTTAAATGAGTGTAATGTCGACCACATTCCACCACCTGCAATTATGGCCTCTCAAGGAATCTTTTAGATTCCTCACAACATCAAAATGGAATATACTATGAATATTCTAGAGAATATTCCCCTAGAATATACCTCTCAAAATTTGTGCCAACTAATGATTTCGCAAGCTTGGTTACGGCCATGCGTTGTGTTCTACCTGCCCAGCCCCTCATAGGTCCTCCATTCTCAGCTCCAGTCCATTGGTCCGTTGAATGAGGAAGTGGGTTGTATAGTAATGCCTT
The DNA here is from genome assembly GCA_000404065.3 of Pinus taeda. Classification (NCBI taxonomy): domain Eukaryota; kingdom Viridiplantae; phylum Streptophyta; class Pinopsida; order Pinales; family Pinaceae; genus Pinus; species Pinus taeda. Next base: position 47,807 of record APFE031637320.1, read on the forward strand.
GACTACAGTAAGAAGTCCCAATTAGACCTTAGACTATTTGGTGTAGGAGTCCCAACAGTGGGTTGCACGGTAATGCCTTGATTGCGGTTTCGCACAAAGGCAAGTAAGATGACTCTGTTGGTAGCAAGGGTGTGACAATTGCAATAAGTCAAGGAAGGTGCATGAGAGGTTCTAACACATTGAAAGTGAGGTGAGTGCGCCCCTTGGAAACCTGTAACAATACGTGGCTTAGAAGGGAACACACGATCAAAGATGCATCACAACATGGAAGGCAAGTTAGCGAGCAATAAAAAGTGATGGTTAAACCAACAACACATTTCAGAAAGATTCATACATACTTATATAGAATAGTCCATACATGCATGCGTAAGAAAACAAATACATATATCATTTAGAGAACCAGATAACTAGAATGCAATACAACATATGCATGAAACGTGTTAGCTCTGTTATATTAAGAAGTGTAAATTTCATGCAATACATCCATGTCCAACCACTAGTTCCTATAGCGGAACGTTACAGCCACAACCGCCTGCTCCTCCAAAGAGATATACTAGCTCTGTGTAGTGGAGAAGCCAAGGCACATTACAATACTATCCAAGCTTTCTCTAAGGTACTCCTATCAAAGCTTGGTTGACCAAAAGCCTCTACAATGAGTTATGAGGGAATATTTATAGTAAAGGGTGGGGTGGCCCTTGACATTCCCCTTTGTGACATTTCAAATACCCTCATGACTCTTCATCTACTCTATGATTGTTACATCCAACTATCGACACTTGAACTTACACTTGACAAGACGTTACATTACAATGCACACGTACCCATGTGAGACAAAATGACTTGAGCAAGCCATGCAAGACATCACTATGAATCAGAAAACTGTTTGAAAACCAGCTCTTTGACATCCTCATAGTGGTCGATAATAGCAAACTGATGCCAATATTGGTAGTCTGCGATGGTGTCCGTGTACTCTAAGGTGACATCTGTTAGAAACTATATATTACAAAGCAATGGAACACTTAAAATATTGCAGAAATATAAACACAGAAAACACATAAAACAAGAGAGACACAGATATACGTGGTTCACCCAATTTGGGCTACGTCCATGGAGAAATAGCCAGTCCTTCTTTTATTATATTGTCCAACAAACTGAAGAGATAAAACCTATAGCAGATCCGCTGTAACTCCCTCTTCACTCTCAATCTCCTTTCCTTTCCTCACACCGAATACAGATGTGTATAGACGTAATACAATTCCCTCATATATAGTGAGGGGTTTCCTTCTGGGGAAAAAAACCCTAAATTAAACATAACTTCTACACTCAGATCATCCGCCTAATAAACGGCCCAGATTGACTAGAAATTACTATACTTTTACAAGGCAATTTTACATCTGTTTTTAGCTTTGGGGCCGTTGCCCCTGAACCCCCACCAGGGGACTGTTGGCCCTCGGACCCCCACGCCGGGGGGGATTATCCCCCCCAAACCCCTGTGGGGGGGACAAGTACACCTCGCAGTCCCTCGCGTGTAGGGGTGTACAATCTTCCTGGGGTATACATCCGGCTGAGACCTTTGAATATAGAAGATAATTAGGCTCCACACCCAACAACATCTTTTTGGAACCTGACTCTTGCCTCCATAGCATCCAGGTACACTGTTCGGGCTCCTCTATCCAACTCATCTGATAGCATTCACATCACTGTCTTTAACGCGGCCAGACCAACAACATACTTGTGCATGGTGTCTGCACTTATTGACAAGTATGGGTTGGTGGCTATGTGCATCAACTCGTCAAAGTACGAGCCAAGCTCTAGTTGAACCTGTGCCTTTGTCTACACTTGAGTGAGAGTCCCAGTAGATGGGATCTCATGTGTGCGCACAACAACATCCATACTCTTGAATACACCTGCATGGGAAGCCTGTAGACTAGTGATGAGCTGCAGGAGCTTTTCATAGTTTTGAATCTAACTCGGGATGCATGCCTTCAGCTCGAGCACTCTGGGCTTTATCATCTTAGGCAAGTAAAGTAGGGCTCCCTTGTATATCATCGTCCATGTTTGCATGAAATCAATGACAACATGCACGTTTGACAAGATATGTGCTCTTCTAGCACATCGCTACTGCCATCCGTTGAGATGGATGACTGCCTTATGCATGGTACCAAACATGGAATACAACGCCCGCATGACTGTGTCAAGGGACAATACTTCATCCAATATTTCCTTCTTCAGTTCTACTCAGGAAGATGCTATATCCAATTCTCCTCCCTGCTTGGCCATCTGTATCTCCTTCACCATTCGCTCATTCTCAACTATCAGGAAGCAAACAATCAAGCTCATGGCTTTGACATATGCTCTAGTAGCATTGGCCAACGTTGTTGGATGTTTATGCACGTCAGAAACGATCACTCGTTCCTTGAACAGCACAAGAGATGTATGATCATCAGGAGTCGACACTCTGTGAGATTGCACAACTCTATGTTGATACTCGCCAAATGAGATGTTGAGCATCTCTCCTTCCGACTAATCTCCAAGGATCTCAGTGTCTCCTTGGTTGCTTGGAACTCTCTCGTCTTGTGTATGCGGTGACGCTGGTGGGTCGACCTCTTGGTGGTGAGGCATGAGGTCGATGTCTTGTTCTAACTCCTACTGCTCCATATCCATATCCATTTGTTCAAGTACTTGCTCTATCTCCTAAGCGAAGTCCTGCTCCTGCGATGGTTCACCCTGTTTGCCTGATGCCAACTATTTTGATGAGTCCTCTACCTGTACGAGCATTATTTCATCTGTCTTCACAAGTTGTGCCCCTTGTTGTACCTGTTCTTGTTGCGCTTCCCTCTCCTATCTGTGCAGCTCATGTTCCTTCCGGAGTTGCTCCTTCAACTCATGCAACTCCTTCTTTGTTTCCTCCTTTCTCCATTTCTCTCTCTGCCTTTGCGCGTTTCGCTTGTCACATTGTTGCCTCATTGCCTCTATAGCCATAGATTCTTTTTCCAAAAGTGGATCTGCTCAGAACTTGCAGCTTTTCTCTTCCTCCATGCGATCGACAATCTTCCTCTTGCCCTTGTCGCTCATTGGTATGTTCACCTCTGCTGCTACTAATGCTTCTGGTGCTCTCAGAGATGTTGTTTCTCTAACCATCCCACAGCAAAGCTGACCGGTTCATTTAGTCTGGAGGAATTGCAACAATATCTCCATGGGTCCTCCTCTGCCCAATGACATGCCCTGTGGATCCAGTTGCACTGTACTCTCGTGCAGTGATCTTTCACAAGACAATGTAGGTCATACGAATTGTAACTTCGGAGGTCGAATGGATACTTCTTCATTTGTTCTACTTCGACATCCGCATGCTTGAAACTTCGTATCTCGTATAACCCAATCCACAACGGAAGAGTGGGTCAATGTGCCTTCTTCTTCTGGTGCAACCTAGCTGTCAATCTTATCGAGATGTGATATTCTACTTCTTGCATGACGATTATGTCCAAGGAAAACTTCGATAGAACATGCAAAGGATTCTCCACGTTGTACATACGTATGAAGGTGTCAGACAGTGAGGCATACCAATCAGCTATGTCTATCAGTGACTCCATTGTTTCCTTTAACATGTAGGGTGGATCCCATTCGAATATCATCTTGTAAACTAGGGTGAAAAAATGATAGGATAGGCATGTGATAACTCCTATGAAGTTTCATTCAGACAACATCTTACAATAAGTGTTCAAAGTAGTCTCCGTCGGTATCCAGTCCCACTTCAAGCCCAGGAACTCCTTTCAGGCACAGATTGCATCCAAGATGTAGGCAGACATGTAGATCTTTGTTTGCATACCTTTGGGTGGGTGTCGAGCCCTTGATACATGTTCCTTTAGCTGATGAGCCAACATGCTAGACCATTTACATGCTTTGCCTTCTCTGGCCAGTTGGTCCAACGCGATCACCCAACTTTGTGAGAAGGTTTCCATGCTTTCTTGGCCATATAGTCGACATGAAAAGATTACCAAGTATTCATACGCCTTTTGTAGTATCTTCGTCTTGTAGATCTGGTTGGGTTTCATCCTGAATTTAGCCGGCTCCTTTATCCAGTTCTTCAAACTGTCTCTGGAGTTGGCATTACTATTGGGTATGCTTAAGGGTGTCTCCATGATGGTCACGGGCTCCAACATTTGATACATCTTATCATAAACTTGTGCCCTGAAGGTAGCAATCTTCGTCCCATTGACACTGCTCAATGTCATCATCACAGGATTAGTGTGCGATATGATCCAATGTATCATGTCCGCACATGGGAACGCTGGGTATCTGCATGCAATCTGGTACAAGCCGGACTTGTGAATGTTCACATATAACTGGCGGTCTTCAATGTCTTCCCAAGATGTGCCTACAAATGCATCATTGACCTCTTTCCATTTCAGCTTGATGTCCTTGTATACAATCATCTTGGTGTCTTCATAGATTGACAGACTTGTAGACACTCGCTCAACTACTACTCCAGTTGCACTTCTGTCAATTACCTTTGATCCTACTCTCTTGGAGGCCATTGATCTCGAACTGCTTAGAGGCAGACGAACACCTTCTAGATCTGGAGACAAAGCGACATGCATGGCAAGAAATCTGTCAATGAAAACCAAAGAAAACTTGAGGAACGACATGCAACATACCTGGGAATGGACTGGTGAGGATTGCACAATTTCTCCTCGGAGGTTGGCTGGCTGCTGGATTTGAGCAATGCGCAATCCAGGCTGCCCTACTGGAATTACACAATGCACAATCTCAGTTGGCAGTGGTCGCAGGCCCAGTGACTGCATTGCATAATTTTTTGGGCCAGTAGTCAATGTCCCTCAAAATTGCACAATGCAAGACTGGAGGACAGCTCATGGGCAGAAATGCACATTTCTTAAGGGCTAGATAGAGCCTTCCTTCTTAGGATTGTGCAATGCTTTCTTAGTGAGGTAGAGTACGGGCTAAGGCTGCCCAGATCCATCGATGGGAAACTAAAATCAAATGTGATTGTGAATGCGTGGCGATACGAGTGTAAGCAAGAGTAAATGATTGTGCTTGCAAACAGTGAATGAAAGATTCATAAAATGGAGCAACATGCATGTGGGTGAAGCGAGTCGCCAAATCGGCGATCGTTCATGCAAAACAGTTTCATGCATGCGACAACAGTGAAATGTTAACAAAAACTAAAACGGTGCTAGTACAAGCTAGTATGCATGTAAATGACAACAACCATTCAAAGAAATCAAGCAAACAACACTCACACAAGAAAAAACAAAAAAACGACAGAAATGTTGCAAAAGATAAGTTAAGACCATTTACCGGTGAATAGTTGAGTTGGATGTGTTGAAGTGTCCTGGATGTGATGTGGGATGTTAGAGCTCCAATATCGATGTGAAGAAATGAGCTCTGAAGTTTCGAATAAATAAGTTTGAAGCTCATGATGCATATGCCACAAACCTAGGAAAAAGAGACACTTCGAGGAAAGATTCTAAAATGATCTTTGCATGTAACCTCCAGTTGCTAAAATAGGTCCCTAAAATCTAGGGATGCTTTTTGCATGTTGATTTTCTATTCCGAGAAAAAGAACTCATGCATGCAAGTCAAGTTTTCTTGGTCCTGGGTGGAACCAATTAACTCAAATTCACATGCAACTGTCTACTCAGCTGAGAGGAAAAAATGTGCATTTCTAGGAGGGAGTTGGGTTGGTTGCCCAGGAGATTTGCACAATTTCTGGGCAGAGCATCTGCCTACTACCAAGGATTGTGCAATTCTTGGGCTAAGTAGCCCTACTGGAAGGAATTATGCAATTTTCTCAGTGAACCTTGACTGGTAGATTTGCACAATTGTGGAGCCTAACAGGCTGTGAGACAGAATTGCACAATTTTTGGAGGGAAGCCCGGTTGCCCTCCATAATTTCACAATTTTTTGAGGAAGCTACTCAGCTTGTAGCTGGACCAAGTCTGGGGAAACAACCTGTGAGGGGAATGCAACAAGCTCTAATGGACAAGCTACCATTCTGCAAGAAAATCACTAAATCTTATGTACATAATGAAGCAAGACATGTTGTTCTGAAAGGTTGATAGGGAGGCTCCAAAACGAAGCTAAGGAAAAATTTTGGAGGGTGGTTTTAGCCACTACAACACTTGGCGACACACTGGTAGAACTCCATCTCTCTAAATGGACCTTGTTCATGAAAAGCAAGTCTAACACCTCCGGAAGTATTGTTCAGTTCTTAGTTCGTCTTAGTTTCCACACTAGCTTGATTGTAAGATGTAGCATCTGCCAAGCTCTTGGTCGATTGACACACATTCCAGGCCAAGGCAACACAATTGTTTCGATTGGGGTTTAGGGTTATATTGGTGCACAAGCAGTATAGTCGTTAGAGTCTTAGTTTCATCTCTGGTGTTGCTTTGCTACCACCAGGCCTGAACAATACCCCGATGGAGTCACACAGGAACACAAGCATTGCTCCGCTGCCAGTGAACCTGGTTAGTACCCTGGCGAGTTACTTGCAACACCTCTCTGTGCAGGAATCCTTTCTCTTCTTTCTCTTTATTCATTTTCATTTTTTCATTTTTTACTTTTCATTTTTTCATTTTTTCATAATTGTGCATAGCACTTATTCATTTCAGAGGCAAAAGAGGGATCCTGACTTATTGAGAGAAGAAGAGGTTGTTCCTTCAAATAAGTATTTTATTATATACCTATGACGTGCTTGTTAAGGCTTTCTCCATCACCTTACTCTACTTGACTGTGCTAACAAGGGTTAACCCAAAACAACCGACTAGAGTACGTGACACTAGTTAGCGCACAAGCGTTTTGTTTTCACTAAGGTTCACTTCGAACAATACGTATTTTCCATCGACATATCATGGACTAAAAGTAACAAGTTCTTCATATAGAGGTAGGATGATAGATAACCAAGTAGTGATAGTTGCACCAGGCCTCCTGTACTTTACCCGGGTTGTTTCAAGAATCATACATGGTTCATGTGAAACTAACCTACGAACAAAACAAGCAAGCAAACGACAAAGCAAAGCAGAAGTGGAAGAAAATGAAAAGCAAAGTAAGAAAACAAGCAGCCAAACAAACAAGAAAAACAAGTAAGAAAACAAACATGAAAGCAAACAAACTGAAAGAAAACAATACTCCTACTCCTAAGCTAATGGTACATGGGCCTGATCACATGAAGTGATATTTCCAATGTAGCCACCAGTGCATTGGTTGACCCATGTTGGTGAAGGCTTGGTCCGCAAGCAACCCGGTTGTGTGAACCAACAAACAAGAAATATATAACAATGAAGACAAACACACTTCATGTTTCAAAGTGTCCACAGGACATAAGTAAGTGCAAGTACATGGCATGTGGTCTGTGGACTTGTCACGGTGTTGTGCAACACTACGTGCATCTTTGAAGCATATGCATACTCTTGACTGTGACATGCAAGCAAATGAAATAAACAAAGACAACTTGTGTCGTTCACGTGTTCTGGAAATATAATATTCCTCTAATGCATGTACGATGGGATCTTGCAATTCGAGTGGAGGAAGCATGATATGTGTGTGAGATTGATCTTCAATGCATACAGATGAATGATGAGGAGCCTTAGGTGATTGAACAATTCCTGATCGGAAGTGAAACCAACAACAGGACAACGAGGGCTTGACAGAACCATCAGCTCGGGCTGAAGTGCCTCGACAGTCTGGGGGGTTTTGACTTCGTCGTCAAATAGATCATCATAAACCGGTGGCTTCGAAAAATCAACTGCAATAGAATCATGATCGTGATCGAATATGGGAGTAAATGGATCACGAAAACCATGATTAGAAAAATCAATGATTTCATCAACATCCTCATGATCTGATGAATAAAAAAGAGGGGTAGATGAGAAGCGAACAAATTCATCCTCTATGTTTCTGGAAAAGGCAGATGAAAGATCAAGTGGATTTTCAATGAATAACTCATCCTCTTCGTTTTCAAAAGATGGACTGACATCCAGTGTGTCCTGCAAGTGATCAACAATGAATGCATCCATAGATGAATATACACATGCGAAATCATGGATGGCAGGTTCACCAAAGATGTCAGGAAAGAACGAAGGAGGTTCAGAAGGAAGGGAGTCATTCTTTGCTAAGTGTTGATGCTCAAGCCCCTAGTCATACTCTGCATGAATGACAACGCATGTTGGTTGTGCAAAACCAACTACGTTTATGGCTTTATCCTTGTTCACAACAAGTGTAGAGTCCGAAATGGAATAACACAAGACAATATCATTCGGAGGAACAACCGAGTACGAAGACGGAGGTTGTGGTACAAAATGCATATGAAAACTCGATGGACTCACAACCAAATTTACACAAAAATTAAGCGAAGTGATGTTGTGAGGATGTGACAACTAAATAGATGTGTGAGCATGATCCCCCACATCACTGTGCAATGGTGGAACTATTTGATGAGGGGATGACATACACTCACTTGTGACATTGACTGCATCTGTCTGTGATTGTGCAACTCCATTACTGAAGAATACTAAGCGAGGCTTGAGTTCAAACTTCTTCTTGGGATGGGTGGATTTCTTAAGGAAATACTCGAATCTATCCCAAAGAGAGAAAATTTTCATTTGGCTCTTTGGAGTTTGAAACTGCAAATCACAGAAGCACTGCCAAAAATCCATAGGCGATTCATGCGGAGCCTTCCATTGTAACATTTTTTGGTCAAGATGTTCTGGATCAAAATGATAGAAAGTGTCTTCATTGAGATCACAGAAGTGCTCAAGTGAGTGCACGTTGTCAACTGGTAGGCTGCACAACCACCGATGTGGAGATTTGCGAACTGTGTATGCAAGCAGCAAACTAGCCTATTCGTCAGAACATCCATCTTCCTCATGAAGCATGGAAAGAAAGTCATGTAAGAACTCAGGCCAGGCCACTTCGCCTTCATCATCATATGTGTATGTGGATAACAGATCGAAAAACTCCCTCATGATGGTAATGGATTCGACATGCGAAAAACATCATGGATGGAGGAGAGTGCAAGACTCCATGATAGATATGAAAATTCTCAAAATAGGATGAGAGGACGTATCTTGTCATCTGGCCCTCCTTCTAGCACCAGAAATGTTGACGGTGTTGGACCCACCAACATGTTAGGGGATCTCCCCAGTAAGAAGTCCCAATTAGACCTCAGACTATTTGGTGTAGGAGTCCCAATAGTGGGTCATACGGTAATGCCTTGACGATGGTTTTGCACAGAGGCAGGTAAGATGAATTTTTTGGTAGCAAGGGTGTGACAACTGCAATTAGTCAAGGAAGGTGCATGAGAGGTTCTAACACACTGAAGGCGAGGTGAGTGCACTCCTTGGAAACATGTATTAGTACATGGCTTCGAAGGGAATACACGAGCGAAGATGCATCACAACATGGAAGGAAATTTAGTGAGCAATCCAAAGTAATGGTTAAACCAACAACACATTTTAGAAAGATTCATACATACTTATATAGAATAGTCCATCCATGCATGCGTAAGTAAATAAATACATATATCATTTAGAGTAAACCAGATAGCTAGAATACAATACAACATATGCATGAAACATGTTGGCTCTGTTATATTAAGAAGTGTAAGTTCCAGTCATACATTACATCCATGTCCAACCACTAGTTTCGATATAGGAACGTCACAACCACAACTGCTTTCTCCTCCAAAGATATATACTAGCTCTGCGCAGTGGAGAAGCCAAAGTGCGTTACAATACTGTCCAAGCTTTCTCTAAGATACTCCTATCGAAGCTTGGCTTACCAAAAGCCTATACAATGAGTTATGAGGGACTATTTAGAGCAAAGGGTCTGGTGGCCCTTGACATTCCCCTTTGTGACAACTCATCTACCCTCATGACTCTTAATCTACTTTATGACTGTTGCATCCAACTATCAACACTTGAAATTACACTTGACAAGACATTACATTATAATGCACATGAACCATGTGAGACAAAATGGCTTGAGCAAGCCATGCAAGACATCACTATGACTCAGACAACTGTTGGAAGACCAGCTCTTCGACATCCTCATGGTGGTCAATAGTAGCGAACTGATGCCAAGATCAGTAGTCCATAATTGTGTCGATGTACTCTAAGATGACATCTTTCTGGAACTTGACTCTTGCCTCCACAGAATCTGGGTACAGTAATCGGGCTCCTCTATCCAATTCATCTAATAGCATGTGCATCATTGTCTTCAGCGTGATCGGACCAAAAACATACTTGTGCATGGTGTCTACACTGATTGACAAGTCTAGGCTCATGGCTATGCACATCAACTCGTCAAAGTATGAGTCAAACTCTAGTTGGACGTGTGCATTTGTCTTCACTTGGGTGAGAGTCCCAAGATATGGGATCGCATGTGTGTGCACAAAAACATCCATACTCTTGAATACACATGCATGGGAAGCCTATAGACTAGTGATGAGATGCGGGAGATCTTCATAGTTTTGGATATGACTCTAGATGCGTGCCTTCAGCTCGACCGCTCTGGGCTTCATCACCTTAGGCAAGTGAAGCGAGGCTCCCTTGTATCTCATTGTCCATGTTTCCATGTAATCAACGAAAACATGCACGTTTGACAAGATACGTGCTCTTCTAACACATCACTACTGCCATTTGTTGAGATGAACAACTGCCTTATGCACAGTACCAAACTTGGAATACACCGCCCACATGATTGTGTCAAGGGACAATACTTCATCCAGTATTGCCTTCTTCAGTTTTTCTCGGGTGGATGTTGTAACCAATTCTCCTCCCTGCTTGGTCGTCTATAGCTCCTTCGTCATTCGCTCGTTCTCAACTATCAGGAAGCGAATACTTAAGCTAGTGGCTTTAGCATATGATTTGGTAGCATCGACCAATGCTGCTCAATGTTTGTGCATGTCAAACACAATCGCTCGTTCCTCGAACTGCATAGGAAATGTATGATCACCCGAAGTCGACACTCTGGGAGATTACACAACTCTATGTTGAGACTAGTCGAATGAGATCTTGTGCATCTCTCCTTCCGGCTAATCTCTAAGGATCTCAATGTCTCCTTGGTCGCTTGGAACTTGCTCATCTTGTGGATGTGGTGAAGCTGGTGGGTCGACCTCTTGTTGGTGAGGCACGAGGTCAATGTCTTTCTCTAACTCCTGTTGCTCCATATTCGTATCCATCTATTCAAGTGCTACCTCTATCTCCTGAAAGAAGTCTTGCTCTTGTGACGGTTCACCATTTCTTCCTAATTCTAGCTATTATGATGAGTCCACTACATGTATGGGTGTTGTTTCATCTACCTGCACAAGTTGCGTCCCCTACTGTACATGTTCTTGTTGCGCTTCCCTCTCCTGTCTATGCAGCTCCTGTTCCTTCCGAAGTTGCTCCTTCAACTCATGCAACTCCTTCTCTATTTCCTCCATTCTTCGTTTCTCTCTCTGCCTTTGCGCGTTTCACTTGTCGTGTTTTTGCCCCTTTGCCTCTATAGCCATAGCTGGTTTTTCCAAAAGTGGATCTGCTCAAAACTTGTAGCTTTGCTCTTCCTCCATGCGATCAAAAATCTTCCTCTTGCCCTTGTCACGCATTGACATGTTCACCTCTACTGCTGCTGCTACTTCTGGTGCTCTCTGAGATGCTGCTTTGCTAACCATTCCATAGTGAAGCTAATCGGTTCATTGAGTCTGGAGGAGTTGTAACAATATCTCCATGGGTTCTCCTCCACCCAATGGCACGCCCTGTGGATCTAGTTGAACTATACTCTCGTGCAGTGAAATTTCACAAGACAATGCGGGTCATACGGATTGTAACTTCGAAGGTTGAATGGATACTTCTTCATTTGTTCTACTTCGACATCCGCATGCTTGAAACTCAATATCTCATATAACCAGATCTACAACGGAAGAGCAAGCCAAGTTTCCTTGTTCTTCCGGTGCAGCTAGTTTTTAATCCTGTCGAGATGTGATATGCTACTTCGTGCATGACGAGTATGTCCAAGGAAAACTTCGGTAGAACATGCAGAGGCTTCTCCACGCTATACATCCGTATGAAGGTGCTGAATGGTGAGGCATACCAATAAGCTATGTCTATCTGTGCCTCCATTGCTACCTTTGACATGCAGGGTGGATCTCGTTCGAATATCATCTTGTAAATTGGGATGAAAAAATGATTGGATAGCCATGTGATAACTCCTCTAAAGATGCATTCGGACAACATCTTACAATAACTGTTCACATCATTCTCCACTGGTGTCTGTGACCACTTCAACCTCGGGGACTCTTGTCGAGCACAGATTACATCCAAGATGTAGGCGAACATGTAGATCTTTGCTTGCATACCTTTGGGAGCCTGTCGAGCCCTTGTTACCTATTCCTTCAGCTGATGAGCCAACATGTTGGACCAGTTACATGCTTTGCCTTCTCTAGCCAGTTGGTCCAACACGATCACGCAACTCTATGGGAAGGTTTCTGTGCTTTCTTGGCCATACAATGGACATACAAAGATGAACAAGTATTGATATGCCTTCCGCAGTATCTTCGTCTTGTAGATCTAGTTGGGTGTCATCCTGAATTTAGCCAACTCCTTTACGTAGTTCTTCAAAATGTCTCTGAAGTTGGCATTACTATTGGGTATGCTAAAGGGAGTCTCCATGATGGTCACAGGCTCTGACATCCATGATGGTCACAGGCTCCGACATCTGATACATCTCATCATAATCCTATGCCCTGAAGGTAGCAATCTCCGTCCTGCTGGCATTGCTGAACGTCATCGTCACGGGATCAGTGTGCGAGACGATCCAATGTATCATGTCCACGCATGGGAATGTGGGGTATCTGCATGCAATCTAGTACAAGTCGGAATTGTGAATGTTCACATATACTTGGCTGTCTTCGAGGTCTTCCCCAAATGTGCCTTCAAATGCATCATTGACCTCTTGCCATTTCATATTGATGTCCTTGTCTACAATCAACTTGCTTTTTCTATTCTAGGAAAAAACAACTCATGCATGCATGTCAAGGTTTCTTGGTCCCAAGTGGAACCGGTCAACTCAAAGGCACATGCAACAGTCTTCTTAGCTGGGAGGAAAAAATGCGCATTTCTGGGAGGGAGTTGGACCAGATGCCTAGGAGATTTGCACAATTTCTGGGCAGAGCAACTAACTGTTGCCCATGATTTCACAATTCCTGGGCTGAGTATCCCCATTGGGAGGAATTGCACAATTTTCTCGGTGAAGGTTGACTGACAGAGTTGCTCAATTCTGGATCCCGACAGGCTGCCAGATAGAATTGCACAATTTCTGGAGGGAAGGCTAGTTTCCCTCCAGAATTGCGCAATTTATTGAGGGAGTTGCTCAACATGCAGCTAGACCAATTTCGGGGAAACAACTATGAGGGGAATACAAAAATCTCTCATGGACAGGCTACCATTCTACAAGAAAGTCACTGAAGTTTGTGTACTTGACGAAGCAAGACATGCTAATGTGGAAGGTTGGTAGGGAGGCTCCAAAACAAAGCTAAGGAAAAATTTTGGAGGGTGGTTGTAGCGTTACAACACCATCCAAACTCTGTCACACAATTTGGAGTCGTTCATCAAATTTGATTAACCACCACTGTTATATTTGGGTTCAACTAGGCCAGGGTTTGGCAATTATAGCCGCTGGCGGGTTCGACTCCCTTCAGCCCATTTTTCCTGTGTCATAATCATATTGGTCTTGAATGAAATTGTTTGCTACTGAATTTTTTGTATCACCAGTTGGTCGATAACTAGTCCGTTGGTTGTAACTTGGTTCATGTATATTTCACCCATGCTAATGTCAGTTTAAAATAGTTGTAGTTTATATATAACCCTGACCGCTGAGATAAAAATTGTATAACCATCGAGCTTCTAACGGTTAACATAACTATTTACAATTTTAAAATTAGCCACCAAAACTATTGGAATTATGTGCTATAATATGTATGTTGTTGCCCACCATGTTTGATTGTCGATGTGGGTTGGTGGGACTACCAAATATGGTGGCCCATCACCCAATATATATTATATATATATATATATTTATATATATATATATATATATTTATATATATATTATATATAATATATATATTTGTCAATAATTCCAACCGTCGATTGTGCCATATATCAAAACAAACCTCCATCATGTTTGAAATACTACCAATACTTGTGCCAAATTTGTTCATCTAGGTTTAATTTGGTGACTAACGAGGTGCCATGTGGCACCATTTTATTGAGCCACATGGCCCCCTCTTATTGGGCCACTTATCTTCCACCAAGTTTGGTGAGGTGGGCCCTCTAGATTTGGCATTGGCACTAACTTTAGCGGTGATTCTAATTTATCTAGCGGTCCAACAATTTTAGTCGAAGTTGGTGTTGTTCCAATTTTAACTTGGGTCTACTAAACCTATCATTTTTGCTAACTTTAATCATAACTTTCACTAGCCATAAATTATGCATATGGACTCAGATCATGGCATTGTTTGCACCATTGAAATCCTGGTGATGAGCTCTTCGATCTGACATTGATTTTGTTGAGATTCGAAGACTTAAAGTTTTGGTCCATTAGGGATCCACTTAGATCAACAAGACATTAATAGAGGCATCTCTGTGGTAAGTGGTGAAAGACTTTCATTCTAGTGTGTTAGGTCCAAGGAAGGTACATGAATGCAACATTGGAGATTCAGATCAGCCAAGGAGATCAAAGACAGATCTAGGGCTTGGTCAATTGGATCAAATATAGGGTATGTCGTAATTTTAAATTTCTCAATTGAGCCATATCCCAAAGACAAGAGCCCAAGTAGGTTTTGATTAATTTATTAGTGAAGAACCAATTTTATTGGATAGAATCTATATGTATCACATGTGATTGTGATTAGTGTAATTTTTCTTCCATTCAATGTGTTAAGAACTTAGTTGTGCATTTATTCATTAGATCTATAATATTCTAGGTTAATAAAGTGTCAACTGTTGGCTTCACAAAAAATTCAACATAAACTTTGATTTAGAAACTTATAAATTGATAATTAGAAAAATAATTATCATGATGAAAGGTATTTTCTATAGTTGGTATGAGAACTTTGTGTAATTCCTCTAATGTTCAAAATTTTATATTTATATTATTTTTATATATATATATTATATATATTAATTTATCTTATATTTATTATATATATATATTATATATAGTATAGGAGTTATAAAAATCTATATTTCATAGGCAAACATGAATCCATCAATGTTAGAGAAGGTGTTCGAAAGGTAGCATGAAAGAGTAACCATTGTATATTGGTTGGGTGGTCCCCTCTCCCCTTTTTTCCATCATGTTCCTACAAGGCGGGTGCTAAAAATAATGAAGGAAAAGGGGAGGTTGTGTGCATGGTTGTGCTTGTTGTGGGTAACCGTGAAATAGGGAATCCTTTAATGTGTGGATGTGGTTACATGGAGATGCATTCTACATCCTAGTGCAAGGGAGATTTATTTCCTTTTATTCTTAATGTTGAGTCGACATATGGTGTGTGTGTGTCATTCCTTAGGTTTTATGGTGTGTGTGAGTCGACATTCCTTAGGTGTATGCATTCGAGTATGAGGTAAATATGCAATTCCTTTCATGCTCAACATGAAGTTCACATGTGAAATTTAAAATAATTATTAATAATAAAAAAATATTTCAAAGTGGTCCAAAAATAAAATATTTCAATCTCCATCATAATATTTTATATCAACTTTATAAAGAAAGAGAGAGTAATTGAAAGTACAATTTGTTTTAGAGAGAGAGTAATCGAAAGTACACTTTTTTTATTAATCCAATTGGTAATTTCTACTTTCCACACTAAGAGAGATATGTGTAATTCCTTCAATATTTAATTTGAAGTTGACACATGGCCAATAGAGCTAGTAGCAACTAGTAGGGCCAACCAATAGAGTTCATACAAAGTGCATGATTTTACTAGGTTTGGCAGCAAGATTGGTAGAGGCCAAGCTACAAAGGGAGAGAGGGAGACCATACAAGTTGAGGGATTGGAAACTAATTATTTTAGTGGGTGTCTCAAAGGATTGAAACAAATTCATAACGGAGACCAAATCTACAAACCAACAACAATGTTATAAGGACTTACAATAGGGGTTATGGTAATAGACCAGATGGTTTGAATAAAATTCATGGTGAAGAGGGATATTCAGGAGCAAGACACTTCTATGAACAAGTCCAAAGAGAATCAATATTCAAGGATGATTCAAAACTAGGTGGAAGGGAAGGATTTTAGTTAAGAGGGAGTGTCCATGGTAGCGGATGAAGTTCAAAGTTTCATAAGTACTTCACTCACCAAGAGGGAGTGTTGATGTTTGTAGCTCAGGAAAGTACTTCTACACATGCCTAAGTTTTGTAGGCATGTAGAAGTATCCCAAAGTCTCCTTAGGAAACTTGCTCAAGTACGAGTAAATTTGTATTATAACTTAACCTAAGTCTAACTTAGGAAACACAATTAATTGTGATGGATATGGAGCTAAAGACACTTAGAAAAAATAAAATATTTATTTTAATGATTATGTTTAAATATCAACCATTAATCTCAAGTGAGGAAAAATCTACTCTCAGCCATTCATCACTTTGGATGTTAGGGTTAGGGATTTATCTTATTTTAAAGTTATAAAATCAATGCTAAGGAGAGGACAAAGACACAACATACAACAACACAAGGCATTGAGATAGGCATCTCAGTTGGACGTGGAGAATGACTCCTATTCTATTGTGTTGGGTATGAGGAAGGTGCAGAAGTGTAGTATTGGAGATCTGAATCAGCCAAGGAGATCAAGGATAGATCTAAGGATAGTTAACTGGATCAAATATGGGTATGTTGTAACTATAAATTTCTATGTTGGACCATTATCCTAGGATAGGAGCCCAAGTAGATTATGATTAAATTTTTAATGAAGAACTAATATTATTGAATAGAATATGTATGTGTCACATGTGATTGAGATTGGAGTAATTTTTCTTCCACTAATTGTGTTAAGAACCTAGTTGTGAATTTATTTGGTAGAACTCTAATCTGTTAGGTTAATAAAGTGGGGGGTGCTAGGCTCACAGAAATTTTAACATCAACTTTGACTTAGAAACTTATAAATTGATAATTAGACAAATATTTTTTATGATGAAAGACCTTTTCTATTATTAGTATGAGGCACTTTATATTGCTTTGGGCATGATTGTGCTTGTTGTGTGTAATAATGAAAGAAGGAATCCTTTGGTGTGTGGATGTGGTTGCATGAAGATGATTTCTACATCCTCATGCTAGAGAGATGCAATTCCTTTTGTGCTCAACACTGAGTTGACACATGGAGTGTGTGTGTGTGTGTGATTCCTCCAAATATATCATGCATTGAGAGGATCGAGTAGTTTCTACATCCTAGTATGAGGTATATACACAATTCATTTCTCGCCCAACATGAAGTTCACATGTGACATTTGAAAAAATATTAATAACAAAAAAAATTCGGTATAAACTATAGATAAAATATTTCAATATCCGCCATAATACTTTATATCAACTTTATAGAGAGAATAATTGAAAAAAAATAAAAAATAAAAAATAAATAAATCTTATTAACCAATAGGTACTTTCTACATTCCACAATCTTTGAGGAAAATAAAATGTTTTAGAAAAAATGAAAAAAAAAAAAAAGAAAAAAAGTAATTGAAAAAAAAAATTAAAAATATTTAGCCAATAGACATTCCACAATCTATCTTTGAGAAAAATCAAATCTTTAAAATAAATAAATAAATAAATAAATATGATACCCTTCAAATTTATTAAAAATTTAACGTTAAACAAATCTACCTTAATAATAATACTTAATACTTTACCTAAATTACATATAACTACCTTTATTGAGCCTCATTTAAGTTTACTATTTTCATTTTTTCAACGCACTTTTATCATTCGTGGGGAGGAATTATACAGTAGCTTACATTGAACCCCATATGGATTTATTTATTTTTATTAACATGTTCTACACGCTGTGGATAAATAGTTTTCTCCTTTATTTAATGTACTTTTTGAATATTTAATATATTTTTGTAATTTTTTTTTTTGGCAAATTCTCACATGCTTTAGGAGACGGAGACATACTTCAATTAACATTCTTAGGTCCATGATCTCTATATTGTGTGCCATGGAAATTTATAGCTTTTTAAAACTAACCTAAATTCATTATTTTTCATTAGTGGGATGGTCAAAATTGTGCGAAGCTCTTTTTTGGAATAACAAAGTTTGTCTCATGGAATAGAGTAATTTTTTAAAAATAGTTTCCATTCTTAGCCCTTTCTCTACCCTCCATTCCCCACCCCAATCAATTTGAACCTAAAACTTAGTGAAGAATAAATCTCATATAAACCAAGTACTTTATATATTATGAATAAATTTTAACTAATATAAATAAATTCATCAATTAAAATTGCAATTTGGTATCAAAGAGGAACCGTAAATTAGATCACATGTTCTAGTGAGGAAGGGAAACCAGCTTACAAAGAGCACTCAGGTAAATCCAAATCATTAACAATTGGAACCATTAATGTATTTAAAGTTGCCTATGCTTGCAATTTCAAAATGTTGTAATTTGACGAACAAGAAATGGCATCAAGACATGATGAACAACAAAGAATTCGATAATGTGGCAATAAACAAACCATGTTGCAATGTGAAAACATTGAAATGTGATAAACAACAAAAAAACATTTCAAAGTAAAAGGAATAAATGGCATCACAATGTGATGAACAACAAATGACATTGCAAAATTTTCACATAGAATAAACATCATTGCAATTTGAAATAGGTTTACTATGTTGACCCATGTTTACTAGGTTGACCAGGTGATGCAGGAGCATCAAGACCTTTTTCTCCATTTGTAAATATGGGGTGTGATAATATTAATTTGTAAATATGGGGTGTGATGATTTTTAATATTTTATTAATTAATTTGAATTAAATAGGAGAAGGTGAGGATTTATGTAAATATCTTTTTATTAATAAAAGGATATGAGGAAATTTAATAAATTGAAGGATTTTAGGGATAAAAACCTATCCTTTAGGGATGTTGAGAAATTTAGGGGTTTATTGAGGATTTTAAGAGATTGAGCATTTAATTAAATGATTTTTTAAAATTGTATAAATAGGAGGGCTTTTTGTGAGAAAAGGACATTAGAGATTGTGAGGTTGAGAGTAGGTTTGGATAGCAAGGCTATAAGCCTTCAGCAAATTGTAAGGGCCACGCTCATTGAATATTTGGCAACGAAGAAAGTTTGTAAGTATTTATTTGCATTTGTTAATGTAAAAACAGTGTGTTTTCAGAATTGTGAAGTTCGATTCATTAAGTGGTGGAATATTTTTGTAACTAGATTTTAAGTTGAATACACGTTCCATATAATCTGAAGACATCGAATCGAACGTGGGGTGAATGACTGCTTGTTTTATATGAAAATTAGACTGCACTTTAATTGAAGTCGTGGAGTTAATAAATCGATCTCAATGGATCGATTTCAAAGAGACAGAACTCTGTATAAGTAAATTTCCAGTGAATGTTTGAAAGAGGGCGCTAGTGAATATTTTTGTCAAAGGCTCTGTCTGGAATGTATTTGTTTACCATCTCTAAAATTGCAGAACGCTGTCACTAGAATGATCAACGCATGGAACACTGTTCACTCTAATTTATATATTGTTAATGAAACCTGGAACAATTACAGACTAGAGTAGTTGTAATAGCAGTTTGTAATTTGTTGAATTGATTATATGGAAGGCGTTATCATTTTAAGAGAAATCCGATTGGACTATTGCAAGAGTTCTGTTTTACCGTCTTTAAAATACAGCATGTTGTCTTTGAAAGGAATGGTCTTCACTGGTTTGAATTAAACGCATGGAACGTCAATGAAACACTGGTTGCTTTAATTAAAACATAATTGCAAACTGGAGTGACTTGGAGCGTGTAAATACCATACAGGTTGCTTATTGGTAAATCGATGAGGTTTTGAAATAGGTACAGGCTTAATTTCATTCCAAAATCCAGCTTGAATTCATTTGTTGTAGAAGCTTTATGTTGAATCGAATTGTTTTATGCGGAGTCGATTGGTAAATCGGATGCAGGGATTTTGCAACGTGTTGGAAGTTTTAAAACAAAACGCAGAAAGGCATGGAATTTGTTGTTGGAGCAGAACGGTTATACAGCAATTAGCCAGCATTGGTAATCAAGACTGTGTTTGCAGGTGAAAGTCGATTTGAATGTTTATTAAGTGCAGGTGAAAATCAATTGGTGGGAGTAAGAAGCGTAAGCTTCATAAGGGCGCAGAGTATTTTATTGGAAGCTGTTCAGAATTAAATTGAATTTGCATTCTATGGATACTAGAATATGGAGCGAAAGAGTTCTATACAATTGGGAGCAATGACATTGTGCAGACACAAAAATGAAATGCCAGAAGGCGTTGTCCACAAACTGAAGGCGCAATCCAGAGATTATCACAGGAAATTGAACAGGTAAATTTTGTTGGTAATGGATGTGAAAACAGTGAAATGTTAAGATTTAAATCCAGAAATAATGTGCTGGCAAACGTATGGAATTAAATTATATAAGTTGCCAATTTGAATATACTAGTAAAGGCGCACTGTTTAATGGAACCTAGCATGTAAGAACGAAATTGTAATGGTGGGATCATTGAATGGTAATTGGATTAAGACTGAAAAACAATGCATGTCAAGCTTTGGTTACTGGATTGAGTAGTGTTGTCACACTTTTACATCAGAGCCGAATCTGAAGATTGTATTTGATTTAAAAGGAATTTTAAGTTGATGAATTTGCTAGTGACTAAACTAAAAATTTGGGTAAATGCTGAGTGCGCATTTTGAAGCATGGTTATTGCATGATCCTCGGTATTGCAAGCTCTAAGCTTGCATCACCAGGTATACTAAGTCAATCATGGTAAACCATAGTCAACTAGTATGAACTATGTTTATGAGGTTTATTATACATTAATAACATATTAATTAGACATTAATCTATAAATTAACACATGTCACATATGGTTGACTATGGTTAACATGGTCAATCATAGTCAACATGAGCATCAAATTCGACACGGTCACTATGGTGAACCATATTCACCATGGACATTAAATTTGATATTGTTCCAATGTGACAAACAACAAATAATGTTGCAGTGTTATGAACAAGAAACAATGTTGTAATTTAACGAACAAGAAATGATATCACAACGTGACGAATAAAAAATAATGTCATAATGTGACAATGACATTAATAAATTGTAGTCAATCATAGTCAACTAGAAAGACCTAGGTTTACTAGGTCAACCATAATCAACCATGGTAAACAATAGTCAACTATTTTGATCAGGGTTTACTAGGTCAACCATAGTTAACCTAGGTTTACTAGGTTGACCTAAGTTTATTATGTTTTTTAGACTTACTAAGTTGACCTAGCTTTGTTAGGTTTACTGCACTTACTAGGTTAACAAGGGTGAAGTAGGTTTGCTAGGTTTACCTAAGTTTATTGGGTTTGCTAGGCTTATTAGGTTTACTGGGTTGACTTATGTCTATTCATTTGACCTAAATTTACTAGGTTCAGTAGATTTACTAGGTTGATCGAGGTTTATTAAGTTGACTTATGTTTACTATGCCGACTTAGGTTTACTAGGATATTAGTTTAACATAGGTTTACTAGGTTGACCTAGGTTCAACAGATTCATTATATTTACTATGTCAGGCCAGAAGGTAACTCCTCAAATGAGATTATTTTTATTCATTGTAGTTGTTCATAGTTATATACATGAGGGAGTGGCTGATGAGTTTCATCTCCCGATGACTCTTCATTTTCTCTTATTAATTATTTACATTATTTACAATTGTTCACCCAATCCCTATGATTAGGTGTCAACATTCTACCCCTTAATCTGAAGGGATGTTGGTGAGTCCAAGCATCGTTCTGAATCTTTCAAGCTTTTCTCTTCCAAGTGCTTTGGTGAAGTTGTCTGCAATTTGCTCATTAGTGGAACAATGGCGAAGATGGATTGTTTTAGCCTCAACATGATGTCAAATCAGATGATATTTTTTATTGATGTGCTTTGTTTGATCATGGAACTTTGGGTTCTTGGAAAACTTTATCGCAGAGGTATTGTCAATTATGAGTGGAATCAAATGTACTTGTTTTACCTACAAATCTTCCAGAATTTTCCTAGGCGACACAATTTCTTTTCTTGCCTCAGTTGCTGCCACATATTCTACCTCTGTTGTGGAATCTATTGGAACTGATTGTTTGTGTGATCTCCAAGAGACAGCTCCTGATCCAAGACTCGTAGCATAACCAGAAGTAGATACCCCAGTTTCTTTGTCTCCATCGAAGTCTAAATCAAAGTATCCAATCAAGCTGAAGTCGCCCACTTGCATATACTTGAGTCCAAAGTCTTGAGTTCCTTTCAAGTACTTCAGAACTCGTTTTGCAGCATACCAATGTCCCTCACAAGGCTTTTTCATAAACCTGGAGAGGATTCAACAGCAAACAGAATGTTTGGTCTGGTAGTAGTCAGGTAGTTGAGAGTTCCTACAAGCTGTCTATACTTTGTTGCATCTTCAAATTCTTTTCCTTCAATAGATGTGAGCTTTAAGTTTTGTTCCATTGGAGTAGTTAGAGGATTGCATTCAGTCATGCCAAACCTCTTCAACAAATCTCCAATGTATTTCTTTTGAGAAAGGAATATGGACTTCAAATGTTGAGTTACTTCAATACCAAGATAGTAATGAACATAGCCCAAATCAATCATTTCAAAACCTTTCCTCAATTCCTTCTTTATGGATGCAATGTAGCTCTCATTGTTCCCTGACATCAAAAGATCATCTACATATACCACAAGATATACAACTCTTTTTCCAACTTTCTTGACAAACAAAGTTGCATCATCAAGATCATAATGTTTGAAATTGGGTTTCAGAAGATGCTCAGTTAGTTTTTCATACCAAGCTCGTGGTGCTTGTTTGAGGCCATACAAGGATTTCACAAGTTTGCATACTTTATGTTCATGTCATTTCACAACAAATCATTCAAGATGGGACATAAAAACATTATCTTTTAGATCTCCATTCAAGAAAGTAGGTTTTACATCCATTTGATGGAATTTCCAACCGTTGTGAGCTACGAGGGCAAAGAGTGTCTGGATTGTAGCCCATTTTGCTATGGGGGAAAGGTCTCATCATAATTGACCCCTTCCTTCTGTGCAAAACCTTTTGCCACAAGCCTAGCTTTGTGCTTGTCAAGTGAGCCATCAAATTTATACTTGTTCTTGCACCCACTTGCAGCGAATTGGTTTGGTTCCCAATGGAGGATCAGTGATGCAGGAGAATTCGGCTCAGAAATATCATTGTATTTTAGTAGACATAGGGGGGTCTTGTGTTTTAAGAGAGTTGGTTTCCTGAGTATTAAATTAATGTAATAATTAAGGGTTTTCAAGTAAGTTTGTGAGAGATATTTAGAATAGGGATTAATTAAGTATTGTGAGGCATATTTGTAAATTTTCTCTAATGTAGAAGAACATGAGTGATGATGAGTGATTAGTGAGGATCGAGAGATTTTGAAATATTGTAAATCTTAAATTAGGAATTGGTTTCATGATTTTGGGGATTAAAGAGAATCCTTAGGATTTAGTTGAGTTGTTGAGATTCCCAAGGTATCATTGAGAGATTTTAGGACTTGATGAGCAGATTAAAAATCTGAACCAGAAATGGGTTACAGAACCTTTTGTATTAATGTAAGCCTAAACGACATAGAAGAGGATTAGCTAGCTAGGAGTTAGTAAGTGAGTGAGTTAGTTCGAGAGTTAGATAGGATTTGATTGTTGCCTACAGGAAGACAGAGTGAATTAGTTTCAAGAGGCCACTGATACAAAAGATCAGGCCAAGAAGGAATTAATTTTGTAAATATTTACCTATTAATACAAAAAGCGTAATTTTTGAGTTTGTGTGGATTGTATTGTATAATCGAATTATAAAATATGCATATTATCAGAGTATTTGCATAGCACAAGTGTGCAGGAAATTTGAAAGAATCCGAGAGAGAGAACAATGCATAGAGGAGTATTGCGATGATCAGACAAGTTGGAATCTGATTGAATAACCAAATCAAAGCTCAGGAGTGGTAGTATTTAAATAATACACAGAACAAAGCTCAGGAAGGAGTCAAGCTGAAGAACAATTGAAGACCATAAGGCAAGAATAATAACACAGACAAAGAAGCAAGGAGACTATTACACGGTGAGAAACAAAAGAATGTAGTAGCAAAGTGCATTCGTTGGATCAGTCAGATCAACGAACGAGAGTGAGGGAGATAGATGGCTAGGATTAAGTCGCGCAAAATAAAGTCAAAAAATGAAGAGATCAGATAAATCCACATGTTAATGGACGCAGGGTAGCATTCACAAGGGGTAAGCGGTATCTTGCGCGCTTAAAAGGTCGTAAATGGTATTTGGAAAATTCACGCGATTAACCTTAGCGGTTGACACGTAGCACACGATAGAAAGAGAAAACCACTTTTCTCACGCGCTCTCGACCTGATATTGGTTGTGCAAGTATCTATGCGAGATTGCACAATAGTCATTCGATGGGATGGGTCACATCGATGATGGAGATTTTCCAGACTAGTTGACGAGCGGTTGACGTGATAACCGTCAGATTAAGGAATGAGATCGACAGTGCAGATTTGAAGCTCAGGTTGAGCATTGATATATGTGCAAAGGTTTGTGGAATGGTGGAAATGTAAGGTTTTAAGTATAGTTTATGAAATATTTCTATTATACAAGAGTTATAATAGAAATGAGCGGAATTAATGTTTTATGGGTTAAGTTTGAGTTTTAACCAAATTCTAAAGACCAGGGTATGGTTGATAAGCGACGGAGGTGGAAATAACCCAAAGTCGAAACCTGTGGGATAGTTAAATGAAATGTTTCTGCATAGAGTATATTTAAGGAGCCTTAAACCTTGACTTGTGAAGGTTTTACTAGGCAGGAATATTAAAATTCCTAGGACATGTATATGACATGCATTTTATTTGCTTATTGTGGGTAGTTGTGGCTTAGGCTAACATCAATCAACTAGCTTTTAAGTGTCATTCTTTATCAAGGCATCATACTCCTTATGCATCATGTCTTTCCATTCATCATGAGAATCTGCTTCTTTGAAGGAAGTTGGTTCAAACTCTGTAGACAAATTCAACTCACAATCATAAGAAACATCCATATGAACAGGTGAATCAAAGTCATCTACATCACCTCCATTTGGTTGGGTTGAATTTCTAGTTCCTTTCTTTCCAACCTCATCAGGATGAACACTTTCAAGTGTCTTTTTCAGCCACTTCGGGGGACCTTTCTGAGATGGTCCAGGCTGCTCAGCGGATTGAGTTGGGATTGAATCAAGATTGAGTCTCCCAATTCTCTCAATCACATCACTCAAAGCATCATCAGTGGTTGGAGTTTCATGTGGGGGACAAAGTGCTTCAGAAGAAGATTCCACAGGTTGATCTAGTATAGGAATCCCCCCTTCAAGATGTGGAATCTGATTATCAAATTCTTGAAATGATTTTGCATTTGTGAATCTATCCAAGTGATCAAAGTTGCCAGCTCAAGCAACATTGTCAACTTTGGATGATTCAAGAAAGATTACATCTCTAGATACAACAAACTTTTTATTGACTTCATCATAGAGATGGTATGCTTTGGAGGTGTTTGAATACCCCAGGAAGATACACATACAAATCCTTGTGCCAAGTTTGTTTTTATGTACCTTTGGTATCAAGGCATAACAGGTGGAACCAAATACCTTGAGATGATTTACCGAAAGAATGTTCTCATACCACATTTCATAAGGAGTATTGTTTCTAATAGCATTAGATGGACATCTATTCTTTACATATACAACACATAGAACTATATTAGTGCAAAACATCAATTTTACATTCTTGAAAAACATTAGGGAGCGCACCATATTTAAGATTGTCCTATTCATTCTTTCAGTTACTCCGTTATGTTGGAGATTATAAAGCACAGTTGTTTGAGATTTGATCCCATGTTGGCAAAGATAGTTTTCAAATTCATTTGAAGTGTATTCTTTTCCATTATCAGTGTGAATAGATCCAATATGATATTGTGCATCATTTTCAATCTATGTATGAAAGTTCTTGAATGTTTGAATAGCATCGGATTTGTTCTTCAATAAATAAACCCAACACATTCTGGTGTAGTCATCAATAAATGTCATCATATATTTATTTCTATTTGCAGAAGGAACATGCATTGGACCACATAAATCTGAATGAATGAGTTCAAGTTTTCTATGTGCTCTGGAATGTGAATTATGAAAACACCGTTTTCTATGCTTTCCTAAAATGCAAGCATCACATTGCTTAAGTTTCCTAGGAATTGTAGGAAAACCAGTAACATCATTTTTTTCAACAAGTGGAGGCTATCATAGTTCAAGTGTCCAAATCTAGCATGCCATAATAAACTTGATGGAAATGTACCTTCTTCTTAATGAGAATTGTATGAGAAATTTTGTGCACGAGCAAAGGTACATTGCAGCTTGAGAAGCCTTTCTTCTTCTATCCCCATCATGACAAGTGAGTGATCTGATGCTTTTTTCACCTCAACCTTGCCATCAAGCATATGATTGGAGTGTCCTTGTTGGTGGATGTGGACCAAGGATAATGAGTTTCTCCTTAGTTGTGGGAGATATAAAACATGATGCAGAAGAAAGTCTGGAAGACTAGGAAATTTAAGCTTGACTATCCCAAGCCCTAATGGCTTGAGTTTTGATTTGTCTGCAAAGTATACTGCTCCATCAACATTGTCAGTAAATTCTTCAAAAAAATCTCTTCTAAAGGTCATGTGGCAAGTTGCTCCTGAATCAAGCAACCAGTCATTTTTCTAAGAAGCAAGTGAAGCATTAAATAAGTCTCCATTTACTCCAATATTACAATGTGCTACAACATAGTGAGCGGATTCAGGTACTTTACCTTTCCCTTTGTCATTAGTTTTACCTTTGGGTTGGTTTCTTTCCTACTCAATTCTGTCCCAAGGCAACTTGCATGTGGATGCATCATGTGATCCATCTCTTTTGCAACGTATGCAATGCAAATCTGACTTTTCTCCTTGAGAGTGTCTGCCCCCCCTGCCTCTGAAATTTCTTGTTCCTCTTCATGTTCGACCGCCTCTTCCTCTGGAAGAATATTAACAAGATTCTTCTCTCTATGTGCAAGACACACAGTCTCTTCAGAAGACTGAGGAGTTGTCTTCCTCCCAAAATCTTTCTCTCTTTCAACAATTTTTTTCACAAGGGAGTCAAAGGTAATTTCTTTGAGGTTTCCATTTGCTTGCAATGACTCAAAATAATTTGAGTAAGTGGGATAAATTGCCTTGACAAAAGCTATAAGAGGAATGTTGAATTCAACATTAGTGACTTTGATATCATGCATAATAGATTTTACTTTTGATGCAAAAGCAAGAGGATCATCATTTTGTAATTCAAGGCTGAACAATTTAATCATGAGTTGAACAACTTCAAGTGCAGAGTGTGAGTCATAGAGTTCCTTCAATTTTTGTAAGGCTTCGAAAGCATTTGAAAATTGCGAAATATGGTGACTCCCCTCTTCATTTACTGATGCTACAATTAAGGCATAAGCCTTGTTGTTCTTATATTCCCAAATGGTGAATTCCTTGTCTGAGGTAGGATATTCTGGTTCTTTGTCTTCGTCTCCAACACACACTCCTTTTCACATCTCATTGAAAATGAGAGTGTGTTTGATTTTCCGTGACCATTCTGGATAATTCTCCTTGCTGGTGAGAAACACTCCCATAATAGTTACCAATGAATGCATTTTAAAAAACTATGCACTATAAAAAAAAAAATATACTTCTGCATAAAATATTTTCACTTCTGGTGTTAAAGAAAAACTGCACAGTAATAGCAATATTCTGAAAAAAAAATGCAATTATGTTAGCAATATGATAGAGGTATTATTGGGGGAGGGATTATATGGGGAAGGAGTGGTATGAGAGTGTGGAGGGTCAGCGCATTTGTATGGAGGGGTGTATTGGAGCAGCATACTGGAGTAGCTGCAACATACTATGTAGGAGGATAGGCAGCATGTATTGATACCAGCGTGTAGTCTTTGAAGAATGTGGATTGGGGGATTGTGAAAATGAAATGCTACTCTGCGACAAATGTGACAAACATTACGACATGTATTGCCTTCGCCCTATTGTTGCTAGAGTTCCTGCAGGAAGCTGGTTTTGCCCAAATTGTAAGGCCAATCCCATCAAATAATTCCCTCTTGTGCAAACCAAAATTGTCAACTTCTTTCACATTCAGAGGTATTCCCAAACAGCACACACATCCCTACTTGAGTCAAGAAAAAGGAAAAGGCATTCTACAAGTCTGATTGTTTCGAAGAAAAAAAGAGATGGCTATTGCCCTTCACACCGAGCAAGGATCATGCTAGAAGGCTGCAACAAATGGGTTCTCTAGCCAACATGTACTGTATTGGGAGCAACATATCTCCAGCGACGTGGAATGAGCAACAGAGAGGCCCAGAGGTCTGCATAGTCAGGCCAGGAGATCTGGCAACGAAACCTGCATAGGCCACCGCAACGAAATGCTTGGGAACGGTGACGGTTCAACACTCCATCTTGACACACGGCAGAGATGGCCTTTAGTCCCCTCAACAACACGATGCTTAGGAGGGGAGTACGAGAACAATTATGAACTCGGCGCAACAGGACAATTATGCAGCAGTGATTAAGAAAGGTACCATAGGGACAGTATGGCAGAGAGCACAGAGAATAGAGGGACATAATATGGCAGAGAGCACAAAGAATAGAGGGACAGAATATGGCAAAACCTGATACAAGGAGTTACAACACAATAGCTAATTTTGAGATTTGGCTCTGATACCATGTCAGGCCAAGAGGTAACTCCTCAAATGAGATTATTCTTATTCATTGTAGTTGTTCATAGTTATATACATGAAGGAGTGACTGATGAGTTTCATCTCCCGATGACTCTTCATTTTCTCTTATTAATTATTTACATTATTTACAATTGTTCACCCAATCCCTATGATTAGGTGTCAACAACTAGTTTGACTTACATTTACTAGGTTTACTAGATTTGCTAGGTTAACCTACATTTTCTAGGTTGACTAGGTCGACCTATGGTTTATTATGTTGAATTAGTTTTATTAGCTTTACTAGGTTGACCTCAATTTACTTGATTGACTTAGGTTTATTGGGATTACTAGGTTTACTAATTTGACCTATGTTTGCTAGGTTGACTAAGTTTACTAGGTTGACCTAGGTTTTTTTTATGTTGATCTAATTTTACTAGGTTTAGTAGGTTGACTAGGTTTAACATATTTATTAGGTTGATCTAGGTTTACTTGGTTTATTATGTTAACCTAGTTTTATTAGGTCTACTAAGTTGACCTAAGTTTACTTTGACTTAACTTTACTTGTTGAATAAGTTGACCTACATTTACTAGGTTTACCTCACTTTGCTAAGTTTGCTAGGTTGATCTATGGTTTCCTGTTTTGACCTAGGTCTACTAGGTTGACTTGGGTTTAAGGTTGACTTAGGTTCGCTAGGTTGATCTATGGTTACTAGAATTACTAAATCAACCATAGTCAACTAGGCTAACATAAGATTTACTAGGTTGACCTAAGTTTATTAGGTTTACTAAGTTTACTATATCAACCATAGTCAACCATGGTGACCATGGTTGGCTATGGTAAACCTTAGTTGATAATTATGAACCGTGGAAACAATGGTTGATTATGATAAAACATGAAGAACCATGGTGAAGTCAATCATAATTAACTATAGTTAGATGTAGACAACCATGTCCATCTATGGTCAACTATATGCTGACCATAATAAACTCTCTCCAACCATAACTTGAACATATTTAGCAATAGTTAACCATGACCTACTAATCCTCCCCATCTAGGTTTGTTGTCAATTAGCACAACTAGATTAATAAAGTGACTCGAAATAGGTTGATGATCTTTGTTTTTCATCTTTCATAAACTCAGAGATAGCATTAAAAGATGGAAAATGAAGACAATCACTGTATTTCAACCACTTTATGAGTATAATTGTGATAGTATATATAAATTCATCCATTCAAGTTTCAAATTCACTTTATGAGTATCATTGTGCGAACAATTGGACAAGTTACCGGACTCGACTTCATCCATTGGAGCGCCTTCATCGGTGATTTGAGTGACTCGGGAGGGCACGGGGCATTAGTTACTCCTAGAGAAGACACATGGAAGACATGTTGGGAATACATCCATTATGTCTGGAAGAGCTGGTGGAGATTACGGTACAGGCTAAACAGGAGGCTCTTTCCCGCAAAAACTTAGTTCTTCATACTCTATCGGAGAGTCCTTTGCACGTCATTGAGGAAATTTCTCTGCTAGAGGGGGGATGAGAAAACCTAACAGGCGACAGGGTGGGGGTTGCTCCTACACACAAAAAATAACAAGGCTCTGAAAGAAGTCATGTGGGAGCCACCACTCACGCTCAGGGCAAATTCATATTGGGAAAGTTTGGATAAACTGAAACTTAAGGTTATTATGGGTCAGTGGCACCATTTGAGGATGAATGGAGAGCATATTAAACGTTGGGTGGAGACTTGGTGGTTTTCGGCATTGAAATATAGACCAAAAATCAACATGTTGTCCAACGGGTGGATCTGCTTCCATTTCCTGAGCACTAACTCATAACTTATTCTGGTATCACCCTGGGTGAAGGGTAGAGGGGTCATAGTGCTACAATGATGGAGAGCCGACATTGACCCATTCAGGAAGGTTACGAGGTAAAACCTGGTTTGGGAAATATTGTCAAGGCTGCCCCTTGAACTTTGGAACGAGGCGACTATTAGGGATATAGGAAATCGTATAGGCAAGTTTTACTATTGGGATCGCGGGAGATTTAGAAAACTAAACAAGTGAATGGCTTGGGTCCTAGTCAAAAAGGATTTTGGGAGGAATTTGCTGGTAGAATTAGAGATTAGGTGGGGCAAATCTAATATCAGAATTTCCATATATTACTGCGGTATTCCCTTTCACTGCCTAATCTGCCACGAGACGAGGCATTTAAAACACATATGCCCTTGGAGATTCTCTATGGCAGGACATCGCAACTCGATGACACCAATGAATATTGAAGAGTTGGGCATAGAAGGTGATTCCCCAGGCTTTCAGACACATTTAGTAGTCATGAAATCAGGTAACCCTTTACATCCAAAAGAATGTGATCTAAATTACAATCTTCAACCATAATCTATTTAAAAAATGTCTCTTGATAGTTCAAATAACACATGTTTGGGTGGGGATTTCGTTCTTCCTGATCTTGGGGTTGTTTATGCCCATTCCACCTCATAAATATGACAAGAAGGAGGTCCCTAGTTACACTCAGCCCGGACAGACCACCAAAGTTCCTAATTTCTCAAACACCACTGTCGATCCTATGGGTGTCCCCATCTCTTCGAATAAGGAAATTGAGGTATTATCATAATCCTCAAGCTATGGTATGGAACCCCTTGAAATCAGAATATCCTTCTTCCAACCAGGGAAGGGGAAGGATGTGGTAGCTCACCCTGGGAATTCTATAAACAAGAAAAAGAGGGCTATAAAATACAAGAAAATATCTTCATGCACCCTGTATGTCCCCTTCCTTCCCGAATCGGGAGATTCTTTGGTGGGTGGCACAATAAAAGAGTTTGAAAAAATCTATGGGAAGTCTCTGAATGTAAGGTCCCATGGTATCCGGGTCCTTAGGGGGGATACATCTATCACACAAGTGCCTCCACAGTCATTATGTCTCTGGACATTTGGGGCTTGGGCATGACCCATAAAGTGCGAGCACTCGGGGATTTGATCTGGGTATACAATCCCTCAATTGTTTTTCTTCAGGGAACCATTTGCACAAAAGAGAACTCATGGTCTACTATGTTTTCTCTCTATCCTGACTGGTTTGTTTTCACATCAGATGCAAAGGGTCACTTTGGTGGCTTGGGAGCGATGTGGAACCCCAAGCAATTATCCTTCCTTGCTTTCTGTATTGATGCAAGCATTCTCTTGAGTAGGCATTTCTCGAGATCCACTCATAGAATCCATCTCATAAACCTCTATGTTTTGTATGTTGGTAGGCGTACTTTCTGGGAGAAAGTTGGAGCTTTTGGCATACTGGGTTTACATTCTATCATTATGTCTAGGGACATTAACTTTTATGTGGGAAGGCAGGAAATATGGGGGTCAAAAGCCATAGAGGATCCATTATCAAAGTTATTTCTAGATATGATGGACTCGTTTGCTCTGTGTGACATCGTTTTGGAGTCCATTGCCCTCACATGGCAGAATGACCAAAAAGGGCTTGAGGGCATTTCGAAGCGACTGGATCGCTTTCACATCAACCAGTCATTGATTGGCCTATTGAAGGGGTTCAAATTGAGTGTCATCCCCTCATTTCTCCCCGACCACCAACCGATCACTCTGTCATGGGAGGGATGGGAACAAAAAAGGAACTTCCCATTCAAATTTAACTCCACCTAGCTACAAAATGTGGATTTCATTTCATTGGTGAATGAAGTGTAGAGATGACTGGTCCTTCCTTCACCCAATGGGCAGATGGGGAAAATGGTCTAAAAGCTTCGATGTCTAAAAAAGGAAGTACGAATATGGAACAAAAAGAGGAAAGCTTCATAATTCAAGTCCCTTACACAGATATTGATACAAATTTACCGTACTATAATGATCTTGAAGATCCAGTATACTTCTCTGGTCCATACAAGAGGAAAATAATTGAACTGATAGGGAAAAACAATAAGATTCTGCTGGCACAAGAATTAGAAAGGCGATTATAGAGTAGGGCACTGTGGGTGGCAGTTGGGGACAAAAACACCATATTTTTTCACGCGTGGGAAATTCACAGGAAACAGAGGAACACTATAAGGGGCATCAGAGGTGCAAATGGGAAACAACTATTTGGCCAAAACAATATAGAACAAGAGGCACTCAGGCATTTCAAAAGTCAATATGAACCAAGGGAACATAACTATGTTGCGCATTGAGAAATCATAGAACATTTGCCTCACATGTTTAAACAAGAGGAAAATGAGATGTTGGGAAGACCGATCCAAAAGGAAGAGATCATGGAAGTAATCTAGGCTAATGTGAAAGAAAAAAGCCTAGGACTAGAAAGTTGGTGAGTGGAACTATTTCACCGTTTCCAGGAACTTATGGTACCAGACATTCTTGTAGCTGTAGAAGAAGCTCAAACCAACAGACACATTTAAGGGGCTTTGAATGCTACATTCATTGCATTAATTCCTAAGAAGGATCACCTGACAACTTTAACAAACTACACAACTTTAACAAACTACAAACCCATTTCTCTCTACAATGAAATTTATAAGATCATCTCAAAATTGATTGCAATGAGGATCAAGAAGACCCTACCCACCTTCATATCCCCCGAACAATTTGGATTTTTGGATGGAAGACAAATACAGGATGCTATTGGCAAAGGACAAGAATGTCTACACTCTATGAAGGTTAGAAAGAGGAAGGCAAGCATGATCAAGGTGGACTTGTTCAAGGCATATGACTGCATTCACTGGGAGTTTTTGAGAATGGTATTATACAAGGTGGGGATTTCTACAAGTAATATTCGATGGATCATGGCATATATATAGACAACAAACTTTCCAATTATTATAAAAGGTTTCCTGACCTGTTTCTTTAGGGCACACCAGGGATTTCGTCAAGGATGTGCATTAACTCCACTTCTATTTCTACTGGTTATGGATTGCTTGAGTACCAAGCTGAGAGAGGCAAAAGACATCGGTAGAATAAAGGGAGTGAAGGTATTGAAGAACATACATGTCACACATCTAATGTTTGTTGACAACCTTCTCTTTGGAGGCGTGGATGATAATGAGGTTTAGGAGGTAATCCAACATAGTATCATGTCATTTAGTGAGGCATCGAGCCTATACATGAGAAAAATCAAATCAATATTGATCATGGATGATAAAGAAGACCCTTGATGCGGGGAGATTTGCAATTTATTTGGGGTCTCTGTGACTAATCTGGAAGAGGGCATTAAATACATGGGATTCCAATTAAAGGCAAACAAGTACAACAACAAAGACTGGGAATGGTTGCTTGATAGATTTAATAGAAAAATCACTGGTTAGGCACATAAATGGCTCACCATAGGTGGTCGATTGACACTGGTTAGATCTGTCCTTCAGAACATCTTGATGTTCTGTATGCATTTATTTTTGCTGCCTATGGAGGTTTGTCGTAAGATTGATGAGATTATGGTGAGATTCAAATGGTCTGGAATTGATTTGAAGGGAAAGTTATACCTGGTAAGATTGAAGGCCATAGCTAGACCGACTGAAGTGGGGGTTTGGGATATTCTGAACACTCACAATTTTAACTATTCCTTCATAATAAAAAGTTTATGGAGAGCAACAAATGATAATGGTATTTGGGGTCAAATCATTAGAGAAAAATATATGAAAGGGCAAACCTTCTTGAGATGGGCCAAGATGGGGAAAGAAGGACCTCGGGAGCATCTTATATCTCGAGGAGTATGATGAAAAATTTCCATTGGATGCTGGGATTTATGCGATGGGAACTCGGAGATGGAAGATAGGTGGAGGTCAAGCTAAATGCAATCAAGGGATTTTTTGGAAATCACTCCCTTTCAGTTGCCCTTCTTAGCATGCTCCACGACAAGGGCATCTTTAAGTATGCACATATCGCCTGCAGGAACAATTGGTTCACTCACAATAGTCATGGATGAGGGCAACAAACATTGATCGACAACTTGGCTATTGAGTGGGAAGCTTTTCTCACAAAATTGTATGACTCGGGTGCAAGCATTGGTGAAGGTGAAGACAAAATGCAGTGGGAAAGACCAACCAAAAGTCAATGACATATACAATAGCCTTCCATTGGTTAAGAAAACATTTCAATTCAATTCATGGTTCAAAGCAGTATGGGGGTGGGAGATGCCAAAAATACTTATTTGTTTTGGTTGGTTGGTCATTCACAAAAGAGTGCTTATATGGGATAAATTACAAGGCAGAGGCTTTCAGGGTACGGGTATATGCTACATGTGCAGGAAACAAGAAGAGGAGACAGACTATCTTTTTATAGGATGGGATAAATTACAAGGCAGAGGCTTTCAAGGCACGGGTATATGCTACATGTGCAGGAAACAAGAAGAGGAGACAGACCATCTTTTTATAGGATGTTCATTTCCCAGGGAAGTGTGGGTTGGGGTGTAAGATTTACTAAATCTCGATGGCTCGGGAACACAACAAACACTGACAAACTGTTTCGTCTCTTGGTTCAAGTTCCAACCAGAACTTCGCACTCTCCCCTTCTACGTCATTTGGACAATATGGCGCAGCCGGAATGCATGGCTATTTGAACAAAAGAGACCTGTGGTAAGGGAGGCGGTTTTGAGAAAGATGTATGGAAAATTAATCTCGGAAAATGGTCGGACAAATTACAGTTACAGACAGGAAAATCAAAGGGAAAATGTATGGAAATCCTCAGCAAATGTACTCCTTTTTCTTTTTTTATTAATGAAAAAAATAGTTTTTTTCCATTGGAAAAAAAAAATCATTACGATATCATTGTGATAGTATATATAAATTCATCCATTCAAATTGTAAATTGATATCAAAGAGGAACCAGGAATCAGATCACTGAAAGAACATTCATGCAGATTCAAATCATTAACATTCATGCAGATTCAAATCATTAACAATTTGACACATTGATGTATTTAGAGTTGTATATGCTTGCAATTTCAGATTCTCACATGCAAGACAAGATCGCTGAAAAATGTTCAGGAAAGGCGCCTGCACAGCGTCACTCCATCGGCAATTGGGATCTGAGCAATCTCGATCCGACGGTCTGCAGTAAGGGCCCTGTTTAGTTCCAACATATGCTCTCTGTCTTCCCCATAACTCATGCCTTCGCTCATGACGACTTCTGGGGGAAGCGCAACGGATCCTTGCCACAGTGTATTGTCATACGCAATCAATCCTCCGACGTTCACCAGATCTATCAGCCGCATGTGGTAATTCAGATAGTTGCCTTTGTCAGCATCTACAAACGCGAAATCAAACGATCCGTGCATCTCCTCCTGCACAATACCCATTTCATCAATTTATTAAGCGTTAATCCGCCATCCCCGAAATTTTAAGCTCTCCCGCCTACATTTTACTTACATTCTTAAGCATTTCATCTAGAAGTGGCAGAGCAGGGCCTTCTCTGAAATCAATTTTGTGGGCAACTCCAGCTTTCTTAATGATAGGTAGCCCCATATCATAATTCGCTCTGTTAATGTCCATCGCTATTATCTGCCATGCCATGCCATCCTCCATTAATTAATTGGCCCACATACAAACGTTAAATTCCCCTGTTTGGGAAGATCTATGAATGTGAATATAAATGTACCTTTCCATCAGACGGTAAGGCAAGGGCTGTGCTGAGAAGTGAGTAACCAGTGTACACCCCAATCTCGATGGTGTTCTTGGCGTTCATCAGTTTCAACAGGAGGCCCAGAAATTGACCTTCATCTGGAGGAATAGCGATGATGTGCCTGTCATACCGGAAAATCCACAATGGTTTCAGACCATGAAAACTGGTTTTGCCAGCACAGCACCCATTGGTATCTATATCTAGATTTAAGGAATTTAGAGCCACAAGGAGTAAGGTGGATAGGTGGGACTTACCGCGGATGTTTGGAAGTCAATTCCCGGAGCTCCTTCAATGGCTCGGGCTCACGAGGGTACACGCTTGTTTCCAATATATACTGCAATATTCACATTATTAGCCATTCCCACATGACAAGAACATGAATACAATCCACTAGTAAGAAAACATTAACTTAATCCATCAATGGCTCTGCTAAATTTATGTAGCCAAGTGAAGGTGAAAGTAACCTGATAGAGGGCATCACTCTGCAACAGACTTTTGTGATCCATTTTCTGATGGATCGCAACCTTACTCTGCTCCTGTCCTTTGGGATTAAGTCCACCTGCACGTCTGCTGCACCTAGGTGTTGAACATCTGTGCCTGTGTTATTTCCTTACACCTGCAACACAGCTGAAAACAGATATAATAACAACTAAAACTAGATAAAATTAAACTCAACAAAACAACTCCATCGGAATTCCCCAATCGGCTCTATGCAATTGGTCTGCAACTTAGATATTGCATGTATAATAGACAGTGACTATCCAACCATCCAAACTAATGTAAATGAAACTGAGTACAGGTGGTCTAGCTGGAAGTTACGAGGTGATTAAATTTGTATAGCTTCGAAACCCTAACCCCATATCTACCCACTGGATATTAATGAACCTAGTGCAAGTTCTATTTGATTTTTATTGTACAGAAATACCATTAATAGCGCAAACCCTTAGCTAAATGATAACTGAAGTCCTCTACAAAGCATTTCCAGAGATGAAAGAAAAAAAAGCCTAAGCCAAAATGCATCCATCCTCAATAAACTGAAGAAGAAATGCAAGACGCATTATTTCCTCATAGTCTGCAGCCTTATTTTTCTCTGCCACGCCGAGCTGTTCTGCAAAAATCTATCGGAGGTTAGTTGTGCATCCGGATTGTTATGGATATCGGATTTTACTTACATAAATAGTTTAAGAAGTTGTTTTAAAACCGAAATTGTTTTCCATGGATGGGGGACCATCGAGAGAGAAGCGGTGTTGTGGCCATTCTAGTTGGACAATGGACCAAGGGACGTGGCAACACAACCCATGAATAATCAATGGTGTTGATGTTTCTGGCCAGTCACATTCTCCAGGTATTGGAATTGGAAGTGGAGGTATTGGAATTGGAATTGGAAGATGGGTTTGACATGGTGCTATTTACAACTAGACCTTGATATGGTTTTGATTGTCAAAAAGTTGCTTTCTAATCTGTAAATTTAATAATTTAGGGGAGTTGGTTCCCTCTCTACTCTGTGGCAATACTTTGAAAATGGTAATATTGGTTTTCAAAGCAAAATTGCTATTAGCTTGTATTATTTGTTTTCCTACAAGTTGGTTAGCTCATCGTTTGCACTGGTGCTTAGCCTTTCAACTTTTTTTTCTTCCCACCTTGTTCCTGCCCTCTTCCTCTGGGCATCCCCCCGCTAGTTCTCGTTTTCCCTGGTTTCCCTTCTTGGTTCACCTCCCTTTCTCCTATCCTTGGGCTCCCTTGTTCCTTTGCAGTGTTTCCTCTCCATTTTCCTTCATCTTGCATCATATCATTGCATGCTCCACCTTATGAGTTTGGGCGATGTAAACTCCCGCTTTGGTGTATTCTAGTTTGTTTATTGTCTAGGATCACTTCCTCCAACTCCCTTCATGTTGATGCAACCTGTATATCTCATTGTAGGTCCCTTTGGTTGTGGTGATTCTCTGACTGGTACTTGACTTACATGATGCTCCTCTCGGTTCCTTGAATCCTTTAGACTATTATGGTCTATGTTTGAGCCTTACCTATTCTCTGACCTTTTCCTCCATGCCTCATAGCGGGAATGACTTCAAAAGTGTGCTGCATATTGCCAAGATCAAGCCCACAAGGCTAGTACACACATGCATCATCATCTCGAAGACATCGCCTCTCACTTTCGTCACCTCATGTCAGAACTCATTCAGGAAGATCTCGCCCATTATGAGGGGGAAGCTTCCTCTCATAAATTACCCCTCTAACATGGAGGTTTTCACTGAGTGAGTGGATTGGATTCCGGACATAAGGCATATGGGAGGTCGTTTTAATCAGTATATACAAACAATTGATCTCTACTAGCACATGAAATTTCCATTGGAACATACTCTCTTGGACCAACACAAACATGCCATGGATATTCTCCATCCCCTTGAACATCTACATCAACATGTGAGGGACTTAGATTGAAAGATGGAGCAAATTTAACATCATTTTGACATCCCCCCTTTAGTGAGAGGAACCTTTGGAGATACTAAAGAGCCCATCTAGGTTGTTGTCTCAAACTTGGACCCTTCTACCTAGTTTCCATCATGTCTATGCTTATGGTTCCTTTGTTACTACTTTTCTCCATTGCCACTTAGGCCAGATTCTTAGTTTTTGTATGCTAAATTT
Organism: Pinus taeda; assembly: GCA_000404065.3. NCBI lineage: Eukaryota > Viridiplantae > Streptophyta > Pinopsida > Pinales > Pinaceae > Pinus > Pinus taeda. Next base: position 87,096 of record APFE031637320.1, read on the forward strand.
TGTATCTCCTAGTACTTAGTTACCTCTCACCTCTCTACAGAGAGTAAATTTTTGGATTTAGTGAGGTCTCCCTAGTGAGAAATTGGCTTGACTTTTTAGTTTATCTGGTATTTTCCATTTTTTAAGGCAATACAATTTACCAAAAAAACAAAGAGAAATTGATTTTAATTACATATTAATTGAAGATAATTATGATGATTTTTAAAATTTATTAAATTTAAATATGATTTTGTTGATCTTAACAACGTAAGAATTATTTGGATTTGTTTTAAATATTTCTATGCTCATAAAGTATTAAAATAAATGTTCCAAGATCATGATAATTTTGTTTAGTTAAAAGGTTAAGAAGGTTGGTGATTATTTCTTCTCATCCCATGGTGTTTTGCAAATTGACCAATACCCTGATTTTTTATGGAGCTCATGAGAATTTGTTCTTATTTGTTCATTTTGATTTTCAAGATTTGAATTCATCACCTCCATAACTTAGTTTCTTTTTTCCTCTAACTCTTCATCACCTACAATTTCTCTTTAAATTTTGAGGTAATAATTCTTTTTATTATTATCTTTATTTTACAAAATGATCTCCTCCTTTATCCCTCAATGGCCTAAGTAATATTGGACATCCTTATGACATCCCAGCTTAAACTTAAGATGGTTTTGGATAGATTCAAAGACAGTTTAAGGAACTTCCTGTCCTCCATGTTGTTTAACCTCTTCTTATACATAAAATATCTAGTCATAACCATGCTTTAAATAACTGAAAGGCTTGTCTTGATGAGAAAGATAAGATAGGGTGCATTTCCTTTAATCTTGAGATCATATGTTAGTAAATTTTTTTGGATATGTTCTATCTTCCTTCACAATTCTCTCAAGATATTGTATTTCCAAACATCACATCCATTTAAAATAACAAGGTGACAAGAATCTCAAAGATGAGTTGTTTTAATCTCATATCTAAATATTCGTTGACTTACAATTATTTTTAAGTCCATAATAGGTTTTTCATCCACCATCTATCATTTTATCAATTGAGCTTGTGATGAATATCGATTCTAAGATATGTGTATGAAGGAACTATCTCCAAGTGATTGATATATGAAAGTAGCATATGTGATTTTTCTGAATTTGACTATCATGATTTTCATTTTGTTATAATTTTAATTATAATCATTTCAGAGCGTTCTTTATTACATATCAAGTTTGTAAGGACTTATTGCCAAAAGAACAATATCTTCATCATAAACAAGAAAATTGATGACTTATATTAGTGAGAAGAAACTCAATACAACTTGTTTCTTTCAAATGCTCTTCTAACTTATCAATGTATATGCTAAAAAAAAAGAAAACAAAAGACACCATTGCTTTGATATTGTGGTTAATTTGTTTCCATCAAATTTCAATATATTGTAGTTAATTTGTTTCCATCGAATTTCAATGATCATAAACTTTCAAATCACATTTAAAATTTTTCAAATGATGAAATTGTATTAAGATGAAGTATATTGCTGAATTTTGATATTGCGGTTAATTTGTTTCCATCAAATTTCAATATATTATAGTTAATTTGTTCCATCAAATTTCAATAATCATAAACTCTATATTGCTCTTTTGATATTATGGTTAATTTATTTCCATCAAATTTCAATATATTGAAGTTAATTTGTTTCCATCAAATTTCAATATATTGAAGTTAATTTGTTTCCATCAAATTTCAATGATCATAAAATTTCAAATCACATTTAAAATTTTTCAAATGATGAAATTGTATTAAGATTAAGAGAATAAACCTTAACTTCTAACCAGAA
>APFE031637320.1:91400-153149 GCA_000404065.3 Pinus taeda
CACAGTGTCACTCCATCAGCAATTGGGGTATCAGCAAACTCGATGCAAGGGTCTGCAGCAAGGACCTTGTTTAGTTCCAACGCCTGCTCTCTACCATATCTCATGCCTTCACTCATGGGAACTTCCGGGGGAACCGCAACGGATGCTTGCCACAGAGTATGATCATATGTAATCACTCCTCCAAACTTCACTAGATTTATCAGCCACGTGCGGTAGTTCACATAGTTGCATTGGTCAGCATCCACAACCTTGAAATCAAACGAATCGTGCATCTCCACCTGAACAATACCCATTTCATCAATTTATCAACCGCTAATCCGCCATCCCTAAACCTTTAAGCTCTCCCCACATATAATTTACGTACATTTTTAAGCATTTCATCCAGAAATGACAGAGCATGGCCTTCTCTGAAACCATATTTGTGGGCAACTCCAGGTTTCTCAATGATAGGTCACCCTATTTCATAGGTCTCCCTATCAATATCCATCGCTTTTATCTGCAATTCGATCCTTCATTAATTAATTGGCCCACATACAAACATTAAATTCCCTTGTTTGGGAATATTTATGAATGTGAATATCAATGCACCTTTCCATCACTGGGTAAGGCCAGGGTTGCGCTGACAAGTGAGTAACCAGTGTACACCCCAACCCCTATGGTGTTCTTGGCGTTCATCAACTTGAGCAGGAGGCCCAAAAATTGACCTTCATCTCGAGGAATAGCCATGTGATGCGACAATCCACAGTGGCTTCACACCATGAAAACTAGCTTAGCAAGCACAACACCCAATTGTATCTATATCTAAGGACATGGCCAACGGACGAGGTGGTGTTATTGTCATTGCACTTGGCCAACGGATGACGGGACATGGCAACACACCCCATGAATATTTAATGGCATTGATATACAAGAGGTGGTTTGTCCTTCTTGCTAGCCACACCATGGGGTTAATGGTATTTGAAATGAGTTGTTTACCATTCTTCATGTGCATTAGAGTCCTTACTTGTGTGGGTCTAATGCGGAAATGCTTTACCCATGGCTATAAGCCCAGATTTGTGTTTCAAGTTTGTTCCTATGGTGAGTATCATGTAGGGTTATCCGAGTTTGGACATAGCAAGAATTGAGATGGGTTCGACATGGTGCTATACATAGCTACACCTTAACGTCGCTTTGATTGCCAAAAAGTTGCCTTCTAACCTAGGAATCTTATAATTTAGGGGAGTTGGTTCACTCTCTACTTTGTAGAAACACTTTGAAACTAGTAATATTGATTTCCAATGTAGAATTGCTATTAGCTTATATTATTTATTGTCTTGCAACTTGGTCAGCTAATTCTTTGCACTGGTGCTTGGACTTTCTACCTTTTTTTCTTCCCACCTTGTTCCTACTTCCATTAGGCATCCGCCCCTACCCCCAATAGTTCTAATTTTTCCTAGGTTTTATTCTTTGTCCATCCCCCTTTCCCTTGTCCTTAGGCTCCCTTATTGTGCACCCAGATTGTTATGGATGTCAGATTTTACTTACATAAATAGTTTAAGATGTTATTTTAAAACAAAAATTGTTTTCCATGGATGGGTGACCATTGAGAGAGAAGGGGTGTTGTCGCCATTCTATTTGGACAATGGACCAAGGTACATGGCAACACAACCCATGAATAATTAATGGTGTTTATACTTCCAGCCAGTCACACTATAGAGGTATTGGAATTGGAAATGAGTTGTTTACCATTTAACTTATGCATTAGTTGAGTCCTCACTTGTGTGGGTCTAATGCGAAAAAAGAACTTTTCCCGTGGCTCTAAGCCCACATCCCCATTTTGAGTTTGTTCCTATGTTTATTAGCACACAAGGTTATCCGTGTTTGGAGCCTACAAGCACTAAGAGGGGTTTGACATGGTGTTATCTACAACTAGACCTTGAAGTGGTTTTGATTACCAAAATGTTGTCTTCTAATATGAAAATCTGATAAATCAAGGGAGTTGGTTCCCACTCTACTCTGTGACAATGCTTTGAAAATGGTAATATTGGTTTTCAATGCAAAATTGTTATTAGCTTGTATTATTTGTTCTCCTACAAATTGATCAGCTCATCGTCTACACTGGTGCTCAGTCTTTCTGCCTTTTTTTCTTCCCACCTTGTTCCTGTCCACTTCCTCTGGGCATCCACCTTGTAGTTCTCGTTTTCCCTGGCTTGCCTTCCTGGTTCACCTCCCTTTCTCCTATCCTCAGGCTCCCTTGTTCCTCTGCAATGTTTCCTCTTGATCTTCCTTCATCCTGCATCATATCATTGCATGCTACTCCTTATGAGTTTGCTTGATGTAAGCTCCCACTTTGGTGCATTCTAGTTTGTTTTTTTTGTCTAAGATCACTTTTTATCCTCCCACTCCCTTCATGTTTATGCATCCTGCATATCTCATTGTAGGTCCCTTTGGTTTTGGTGATTCTCTGACCGGTACTTGACTTACATGGCTCTCCTCTTAGTTCCTTGTATCCTTGAGTCTATTATGGTCTATGTTTGAGCCTTACCTATTCTCTGACCTTTCCTCCATGCTTCATCAACGAGAATGAATTCAAAAGTGTGTCGCCTATTACCAACAACAAGCCTACAAGAATAGTACATGCATGCATCATCGTCTGGAAGACACTACCTCTCACTTTCGTCACCTCATGTCTGGACCCATTCAGGAAGATCTCACCCCGTATGAAGGGAAATCTTCCTCTCATAAATTACCCCTCTCTGACACAGAGGCTTTTACTGAGTGAGTGGATTGGATTATGGACATTGGGCATATGAGAGGTCGTTTTAATCAGTATATACAAAAAATTGATCTCTACTAGCACATGAAATTTCTACCGGAGCATACTCTCTTGGACAGGCACAAACATCCCATGGATATTCTCCATCCCCTTAAACATCTACATCAACATATGAGGGACTTAGATTGAGAAATGGATCAAATAAAACATCATTTTGATATCCCCCCTTTGGTGAGAGGAACCTTTGGAGATACTAAAGAGCCCATCTAGGTTGTTGTCTCAAACTTAGACCCTTCTACCTAGTTTCTATCATGTCTATGCTTTGTGGCTCTTTTGTTACTGCTTCTTTTCTCCATTTTCACTTAGGGAAGATTCTTAGTTTTTGTATGCTAAATTTTGTATCTCCTAGTACTTAGTTACCTCTCACCTCTCTGTAGAGAGTACATTTTAGGATTTGGTCAGGTCTCCCTAGTGAGAAACTGACTTGAATTTTTAGTATATCTTATAATTTCCAATTTTGAAGGCAATGCAATTTACCAAAAAACAGAGAGAAATTGATTTTAATTAGATATTAATTGATGATAATTATGATGATCTTTAAAATTTAGTAAATTTAAATATGATTTTGTTGATCTTAACAACATAAGAATTATATGGAATTTTTTTAAATATTATATGCTCATAAATGATGGTTGCTATCTCAGCAAACCATAGTGTTGTTATAGGATGAACAACAAATATTTTCTCTCACAACAAACTATAGTGTTGTTACGGGCTCTCTCAGCAAACTATAGTGTTGTTACAGACTCTCACAGCAACTACAATGCTGTTACAGGCTCTCTCAGCAGACTACAATGCTATTACAGACTCTCACAACAAACTACAATGTTGTTACAGACTCTCACAACAAACTTCAGTGTTGTTGCAGGCTCTCTAAATAGACTACAGTGTTGTTATAGGCTCTCTTAGCAAACTATAGTGTTGTTACAGGAGGAACACCATTGTTTTTTTTCGGCCACGTAGTCTCTAAAACCACAATTTAACGATCCCTTCGTAACTCCCAAACGAAGGATATTTTTGGGGAATCACTTGTGGATTACCAAATAGACTCTGCTCTGCACAAAACCCAGATGCCATAATTTCGAAATTCGTCTTCCTTTGATCATAAATTGACCAGCAAAATTGGTGATGATTTTCTTTTACGAATTTTCTTTCTTCTGTTTGCTCGAGACAAAGTGCTCTGTATTCTCGAATCTGAAATGTAAAATGACTCTTTCCAATACACAATCTTGGATGCAAAAGTACTGGGTTAAAATATTAAATCAAATATGATTCTCTAGGTTCTCATTTAAATGTAAATAATAGAGAAAATACAATGCGAGAATTCCTCATTCAACACAACAATTTAAAGACCAAATCAATTTCAATCTCTAGATATTAATATTATGGTTCATAAACCTCACAAACACATATGCAAATAACTGTGTCACACACACTTACATATTCAATTTGCTAATACAAAAAACCACTAGTCTAAGAAATGTTGTTCAATTAACTTCAATCTCACACCAAAATTTCCAGCACCCAAAAAATTTCCTCCTTTCTCCTTCAAAACTAAAAATCCACTGTCCAAGAAATGAGTTCATGGATATGAACCATTTTCCCTTAGCCCTAACTACCTACTAATTATAAAATCATTTCTTTTAACTAGATATTCCTAACTAACCTTAACTGAATATCAAAAACTTTTTCAAAAATAAACTTTAAATTGTTCTAGCCTTGACATGTGATCGATACATCACATTGCTAGGCTCTTGGTTTGACTTTAATAACTTATCATGTTTATGTTCTCGGCCTAATGCACCTGCATCAATAAAGTATTAAAATAAACATTCCAAGATCACCATAATTTTGTTTAGTTAAAAGGTTAAGAAGGTTGGTGATTATTTCTTTTCATCCCATGATGTTTTGCAAGTTGACCAATGCCCAGTTTATTATGGAGCTCATGAGAATTTGTTCTTATTTTAACCATGTTCATTTTGATTTTCAAGAAATACTTTTGATCTTCAAGATTTGAATTCATCACCTCCACAGCTTAGTTACCTTTTACCTTTAACTCTTTATTACCGACAATTTATCTTTAAATTTTGAGGTAATAATTTTTTATTATTATCCTTATTTTACAAAATGATCTCCTCCTTTATCCCCCCAATGGCCCAAGCAAGATTGGACATCATTATGGCATCCCCACTTGAGCTTAAGATGGTTTTGGATAGATTCATTGACAATTTTAGGAACTTCTTGTCCTCCATGTTGTTTAACCTCTTCTTATACATAAGATATCTAGCCATAGCCATGATTTCAATATATGAAAGGCTTGCCTTGATGAGAAAGACAAGATAGGGTGCATTTCCTTTAATCTCGAGATTATATGTTATAAAATGTTTTTGGATATGTTATATCTTCTCCCACAACTCTCTAAAGATATTGTATCTCCAAACAAAACATCCATATAAAATAACAAGGTGACAAGAGTCTCAAAGATGAGTTGTTTTAATCTCATCTCTAAAGATTCATTGACTTACAAATATTTGTAATTCCATAATAGGCTTTCCATCCTCCATCTATGATTTGATCAATGCTATAATATCAATTGAGCTTGTGATGGATATCGATTCCAAGATATGTGTATGAACGAACTATCTCCAAGTGATTGTTGTTATATATGAAAGTATCATGTGATTTTTTTGAATTTAATTATCATGGATTTCATTTTGTTATAATTTTAATTATAGCCATTCTGGAGGATTCTTTGTTACTTGTCAAGATTGTAAGGAATTAATGCCAAAAGAACAATATCTTCATCATAAACAAGAATATTGATGACTATATTAGTGAGAATAAACACAATACAACTTGTATCTTTCAAATGCTCTTCTAACTTATCAATGTATATGTTAAAAAAAAAAGAGAACAAAAGACATCGTTGCTTGATTTTGATATTGTGGTTAATTTGTTTCCATCAAATTTCAATATATTGTAGTTAATTTGTTTCCATTGAATTTCAATGATCATAAAATTTCAAATCACATTTTAAAATTTTCAAATGATGAAAGTGTATTAAGATGAAGATAATAAAACTAAACTTCTATCATTTTTTAAATTTTCAAATGATGAAATTGTATTAAAATGAAGAGAATAAAACTAAACTTCTATCATGTTCCAAACTAATATTTTAAGGAATATTTATGGCAATCACGAATTTGGTAAATAAAAAAACTTTTAAAATTGATATATCCATTGTTTAATTTTTATTTATTTATTTTTATAGAGATACATTTGTAATTAGTGTAAACTTCAACTCAATATGAAAGAGATGCAATATCCATAAAATGAAACTTTTGATCATCTAATAATAATAATAATAATAATAATAATATATTAGCTAAATTAAAAACTATATTCAATTCCATTTATTACATTGTAATTTTGTTTTTATTGACAAAATTACAAACAACTTTTCAAACAATATAAATAATAATGATTCAAGTTCGTAACTGATATTTCATAACATATGTCAACTAATAAGCATATAAAATTTAATAGATTTAATTACTAAACTTAATTAAAAATAAAAACATTTCTAAACTTTTTTCATTGCTTGTTGAAGGAGTTGCGCAACCCTAGCTAGCAAACGCAGCAAGAAGCATGCAGCAGCTCACAGCTTCCCCTCAGCGACCTCTTGTTGCTAGGGATTGAGCACCATGGACGCATCAGAGGACAGAGAGCCTCTCTCAGATCAACAACAAGAAAATGTAGGAACAGCAAAAGCTTTCGCCTCTCTCATTTCTGCAATGGGCCCGACAAAGAACAGACCATCAGTCACTAAGTTTGTTAAAAAATTGGAAGACATCCCTGAAATCTCACTCCCTCCCGCCCTTCCCCGCAGAGCAGTGCTTTCTTTGGCGGAGAGTGGATTAGTGGGGCAGTTCACTAGGTTATGGCCATCGCCAAAAACTATGCAAAAATGGGTAGAAAGGAACTGGACTGCGTCAGTAGATGGGAAAATCTCAATTAGGTTTTGTGGAAAGAGGTTACTACACCTTTCACTTTGAAACCAAGGAGGATCAAGATATGATATTCATGAATGGACCTTATTTTATCGATACAAGGGGATTTTATCTAAATAGATGGATGTTGGATTTTGATCCAAAAATGGATGTACCCAATTTCATCCCTGTTTGGGTTGCACTACCACACCTTCCCCTTCACTATTGAGGGGATGATTCAGTCAAAGCCATAGGAAATGCAGTTAGGAAATATATAGATAGGTGCGAGCCAAAGGAAAATATGCACACATGCGCCAGAATCTGTGTAGAAGCGGATCTTAGGAAAGGGCTACCAGAAGCCATCAAAATCAAAGTGGACCAGTGGACGCACATACAACAGCTAGATTATGAGCACATCCCCTTCAAATGCAAGGTATGCCATGAATACGGTCATTTTTCAAACAGATGTTCAAAAAAAAGAAAATGAAAATGAAAAGAGTGAAGATTTTGAAAACAAATGGGAACAAGTTAAAAGAAAGAAAACAGTCCATAAACAACCAAATCTATCTTCCTCGCAGCCCTCCACATCCTCTGATCTCCATCCTCCATCACCAAAAGAAGCTAATAATCCTCTTGCTAGCCTTAATCCTTCTGAGCGTTGGATCCTTCAGCCCCCCCATCCCTTGGACCAAGATCCAAATCCATATCCCCACAACATACGCCCAACCCCCCTTCATCCCCTCTGGTATCAAACACGCATACCTCCCCCCCCCCTCAGTAGATAGAATCTTAACTAGAAAGAAGTCAAAGGAAGCACCCCGAAATGTAGAATATAAAAAAAAAAGCAAGAAAAAAGACAAACAAAGAACTAAGGGATGAAGCAGCAAGAAAGGAAATGGCATTAGTAACACATCAACCTATGGAAACCTTCTCAGGAAGGAGTACAGGAAACAACGAAAAAAGCCAACAAAGAGGAAAAGGAGCCATGCACCACCCAACAAGAAAATAATGATACTGGTCTCTTGGAATTGTAGAGGAATGGGCTCATCCGTGAAAGAAAATGCTAGAAGGGACATTCTAGCAAAAGAAAACCCAAACATCCTTATGATTCAGGGGACAAAAACAAACAACCAAGAAACTGAAAATATAAAAAAAAAAATCAAAAATTATGAAGGGGAAGCAATACAAGCAACAAGAGCGTCAGGAGGTATTTGCAACAATATGGAAAAAAGGAACCTGGGGAATTAATAAAATACAAAAAAGATCAACACTAGATCCAAATAGATCTAATGCAAATTAGTACAAAAGAGAGGTACAGTGTCACAAATATATATGCCCCAAATCACTACAAGGAAAAAGAGCAATGCTGGGCCACCATAAAAGAAGATTTTAAGAAATTCAAGCTGGGAAAATAATACTAGGAGGAGATTTAAATTTGGTAAGAAGTATAGACGAAAATTTTGGAGGAACATATCACACAGACCCATCCAGGGATATTCTAGAAGAAATAATGGAACAACACAATTTAATAGACATCCCACCAAACAATGGGAAATACACTTGGAGCAATAAAAGAGTGGGCAAAAGCAACATAAAAGAAAGACTGGATAGAGTTCTGATACAAGAAAACATAGCAACAATGCACAACTCAATAAAATAAAAAATTTTACACACCACAACATCTGACCATAAACTGATGACAATAGTCATGGACAAAATGGAAAACCAGGGACCACTCCCATTTAGATACAGCTCAATTTGGGACAACAACATAGCAATCAACGAACTAGTCAAGGAAGCATGGGAGTCAAGAGTAACAGGATCACCACAGTATATTTGGGAAACAAAATTAAAAACTGCAAGAACCAAATTAAAGGAATGGGCAAGAGCAAATGAAATAAAAAAATCAAAGAAAAGAAAAAAGATCTACAGCATAAAATGGACAGCATGCAAATTGAAAAAGAAAGCAAAGAAGGAGGCAAACAAGATTATCTAAGAGAGAAGGAAATATTTTGGGAAATATATAGGGAAAATAGGAAAGAAGAAGAAGAGGCAAGATTAAAATCCAGAAGTTTGTGGCTCAAGGCAGGGGACAAAAAAACATCATTTTTCCACAACACAATGAAGATAAGAAGAGCAAGAAATCAAATAGAAAAAATTCAAGTCGAAAGCCAAGAGGTCAAAGGTGTGGAGGAACTAAAAAAAGCAGCTTATCAACACTTTAAAAACTTACTTTCAGCCAATGAAGAAATGGTTGAAAGTGAAGATTTCTTAAAGCACACATTTTTTTTTTTTTAAAGATCATAATGTAGCAATGTGCAAGGATCCCACAGAAGAAGAGGTAGTGGCGACTATATGGAGCCTGCACCCGGACAAAGCCCCAGGGCTAGATGGTTTCACAATATCATTCTATAGATTTCATTGGTATACCATCATAAAGGATTTGTTAAGAATGGTGAAGAATGTCTTCAAAAAAAAAGTAGGAGGCAACACAAAATCCTCCTATCTTGCTCTAATCGCAAAGGAAGCAAACCCCTCAACTTTCAATAGGTTTCACCCTATCTCTCTTTGCAATTCATCTTATAAGATAATAACAAAAATAATTGCAAATAGAATCAAGGAAGTACTTCCAATAATCATATCTGAAAATCAAGGAGGATTCATGCCCAACAGGCAAATCACAGATAATGTAATTATTGTACAGGAAGTTGTACACTCTAGTATGCTAAGGAAAGAAAAAGGCCTCATAATCAAACTAGATATGGCAAATTCATTTGATAGAGTTAGCCATTCATATCTAATGGATGTCCTCCAGAAACTTGGGTTCTCAAGAGAAATAATGGAAGTCATACAGGCATGTATTTCTACTCCATGGATTGCCCCCCTCATAAATGGAAGGCCCAATGACTTCTTTCAAAGCACAAGAGGCCTTAGGCAAGGTTGTCCTCTTTCTCCCTTCCTGTATATTATAATGGCGGAAACATTAAGTAGGGCTTTGGAAAAACAATGAAAGGAAAAAAATATCACAAGGATCAGAATAGCAAAAGGAGTAAAAACAATAAACCACTCACTCTTTGCTGATGACACATTCCTGCTAGGAGGGGCATCAACAATAACAGCAAGGAGGTTCAAAAAAGTTCTGGATAATTTTTTATAGGTTTTAGGTGGGCTAATAAACAATACAAGATGTAGGATATATGGATGGAACACCCCTCCCAGAACTATGCAAAGGATCTCACAAATATTAAACATCCCTGTAAAGGAAAAATGGACACATTTCTTTTATCTGGGACTTCCAATCTCAAAAGAGAACATGAAGATAGAAACATGGACTAACCAAATTGAAAAAATGAAAAACAAAATACAAAGCTGGGGTATGATGTGGCTGAATATGGTAGGAAGGGTAATCCTGATCAAAGCACTCCTTGCAGCACTACCTATCTACCAATATGCAATATGTTGAAAAGTGTGCAACAAGAAATGCTAAATTTAGAATGTGCTAAAAACAACATGTCTAAAAATAGTAGTTTAGCCAGTGAGGTCATTGGCTACATTGGGTGAGAGGTGAAACTGCTAAAAATAGAAAGTTCTAAAAATAGCATTTCTGGGTCCCTTCCTATTTATAGTAGTCCCTAGTCTATCTATAGGAAGTAAAATTGATTTTGGTCTTAACAACAGTTGGAAATATTAATTAATTAATTCAGTTGAGTTAATTAGTTAAGGAAATTCAAATTTGAAGTCTTTGTGAGCATGCACATGAGTTGTCCCATTGATTGAGGAATTTATCCTTAATTTCCTCCACTGATTGAAGGAATAAGTATGAGTTCTATAATGAGAGAATCAGTTGACTTAGTTCTAACTAGTCAAGTCCAGTTAGATTATTTTAACAAGTTGTTAAAATAATAAAATATAGTTCGTTAATGCTTGCATGCATGTGACAACTATTATTTTAGATAACTGAGAATTCACTCATGGATAACTGTTGCATGTCAGTTATGTCAGAGACCCAGTTGAGATCAGATGTGGGACAATGTACTATCAGATACTTGGATATTTCTAGTAAGTATTCCTTGCATGGAAAAAGATCTATTATAGGAGATTGGAGGACTTGTGACCTATATATTGAGGCCTAGGTAGTCCATGATCTTCATCTTTTGATTGAAGATCATCAGAGTACAGAGAGAGCAGGATAGCTATTGAGATAATTCTTTTTGTATGTTTAAGAGGGTTTCCACTTGATTGATAATACATGGTTGGGGTTTTATGCTGGTGCTTTCCCCTAGATATATCTTGTGTTATGTGTGATTATTTCTCTTGATCAGCTATGCATGTTTCTACTTGATGTGCTCATGAATTTGATTATGCTTCCGCTTAATGTTTTGTAGAAATAGAACAAGTATTATGCTTTAGGACATTGCATATATCGGTTTGTTCTACAGGTGAAATTTCTACACAATAATCATGGCACTAGCAAGTGCCCACAAACAAATGGAATTAATCTTAAGAAGCTTTTTTTGGTAGGGGGGAAGCAAGAAAACAAAAAAATTAGCCTGGTTAGGTGGGAGCAAGTAGTACTACCTTATGAATAAGGAGGCCTATCAATACAGATACTTGGGCTCATGAATGCAGCACTGGGAATGAAAATAGTATGGAGACTAATTATAGGAAAAGAGAGCTGGTGGAAAAAGACTTTTATATCAAATTATATGGATGGCACCAGGAAAAGAATGTTTAAGGGAAATATCCCAATAAGACCATGTACCCAAGTATGAAAGTTGGTTAAAAAAACAGTTCCATTAATGAGTGGATACATTTGTAAAATCCCAGGCAATGGAAAAACAATTTCAATTTGGAAGGACAGAATCATGGGAAAAGAATCATTACAGATCCATCCAGAAATTTAAGACATACAAGAGTGGATGAAAGGTAAAGGTTTCAATACTTTACACTCAATCTCTCTATGGAACCAAAAGGAGTGGCAAGACTGGAAAATCTCAGCAATTCCGGCAGATCTGGAAGGGCAATGGAGCAAAATCATGCAGCTCTTAAAAGGGGCAGCGCCAATCCACCATGATGAGGAAGATGATTATCTTTAGGACCTAAGTGGTGGACATTACACAGTTAGGACTGGATATAAAATCCTTTAAGAACGACCAAATCAACAAGACTAGGATTCTTAGAAAATAACATGGAAATCAAAAAGTCTGCCTAAGATCAAATTGTTCATCTAGACTCTTTTAAAAGGGAGAATATTGACTAGTGAAAACCTCAAAAAAGGCTTTCAAGGTCCAACACGATGCCCATTATGCATGCAGGCTGAAGAAAATATATAGCATATGTTTCAAGAATGCACTTTTTCCAAAGAATGTTGGCAACAATTGATAAGTCCATTGGAAATAAGAATAAATTTTGAAAAGCCCTTGCTGGAATTTCTTTAGACCTTTGAGAAGGCCTACCCATACACAAAAAAGAATAAAGTCACAATTCAGAGAATATGGAAGTGCATTCCAGTAGTTCTATGTTGGCAAATTTGGTTGACACGAAACAACTGCATTTTCAAAAATCAAATTCCAAGGATAGGAAAGACCCTCTCAAAAACGTGGGGATTAACTTCTGAAATCCTCAATGTCAAAGGAACAGCTCTAACAGACTATAATACTCTTCAACAGGAAGAGCGGGATTGTCTCAGCAAAGGCATAATAAATAATAATGGACAGAAATGACAGAGGAAGATAAACTCAGGAAATATATGGAAAATAAGAATGAGTGAAGAGAACTGACAAACTGGAGGAAAAATCAAAATAGATACTGTCTATACTTTGATGGGCTCTCAAAGCATAATCTGGGAAAGGCAGGGGTAGGGGGAATAATCCTCGATCCTGATGGGAAAGAAAATATCACATATGAATGGGGATTGGGACAAATCTCAAATAATAAGGCAGAAGCATACAACTTGTTGATGGGAACAAGAATAATAAAAAAAAGAGAAATTCAAAATCCTATCATAATAGGAGACTCAGCCATAATAATAAAGGCAATGACAAGAAACAAAAATTCAAGCAATGAGTTCATGAACATAATTTTTTGGAGAATCAGGAAGAACTTGGAAGGCTCTGGCAATGTAATCTTCAGACATGTCTTGAGAATTCACAATCAGCAGGTGGATTATTTTGCAAACCAAGCAGTGGAAAAAAATGAAGGGCATGTTTGTGAAAACCGGGAGGAATATCACAACTCTGTTCCTTAATAATCAACAAAAAATCACAAGTATAAAGCTCACCAAAACCAAGGGAAAAATCAAAATGATAAAAGCAATAAATCAAAAAATAACAGTTAAAAAACAACAAAGAACACATCACTGCAATAATAGCCAGGAAATCACAGGAATGCAAAGGAAAAATCATGAAACTTCAGACTCTCGTATGAGCAACAGTAGGAAGGATGACTGTAACCCTGGTCACAAGAACCATGTTTCAATCTATCTCATCAAAGGCAGGTTTCGAGCTGCGTTAAAGCAGTATAAGAATAGAGGGTGTAGTCACAAAAATTGCAGCAACAATCTCAACGAAGAAATCTTCACTTTCTAGTGCGCAAACTTCATCTTAAGCTCCCACCCTTCTTCTTACCCATCTCGCTCACCCCGTACCCCTTCACTCCCTTCACTCCCTCCACTTAATGAGCACAAACCCCATTTGAGCATCCACACCCTCCATCTGCCCCTCCCATTATCTCTGCCTCCCTCCTTGACTGTTATAACCAGATTCTTGTCTTCCTTCAACTCTGTCGTTCACAGGGTCTTCAACTTTATTGGAATACACGGGAAAAACCAAACTGAGCGCTTAAACCAGACTTCAAAAAAACTTACATTCGCAACTATAATTATCATCGGGCCCACACTCCCAAGCCATTTTCGTAGCACTGCCCCTTCCTTTCTCCGATCTCTGATCAAATCAGAACTGTTGATCTGGTGCTCGATCCGACAACTGTTGCTTAGCCTGATCAATCAAACTTGCACGACTCTCCTTCACCATCGATTTGTTCTCAATGGATCAGACGGTCCATAACGATTTTGGGCAGACTTCAAGCACGGAGAATAACCACCCGCAAAGCAATTTTCTCTCTCTCCTCCACGACTACGTGTCGTTCGGTCAGTGGAATCGGGCAACCACTCCTTTTTACCAGTTACGGTCTCTACCCAACCCCAAATACCACCTCCGCTTATAAACCCACCTTTCCTCTTGGTTAACGTTTGGATTTGTTCGTGCCCGATGACTGTAGATCTCAATCATCAACGGCTCCTCCAGATTCCCCCTCCACCAGAGCCTCTAGTTAATCTCCACCATTCATCCCTAGATTCCAATCTATGTGACTTAATCTTGGCCACTATTCATCTGACAACCTCGTCTGTTGATCTCCAATATCCAACGGTTCCTGTGTACGACAAAAGGAAAGTGGTCAACATCAACAAAAGAAGAAGCACCTTAGGCAATACAAAATCAAAGAAGCATAACAAAAAAAGGAGCACTAAGCAGAGACGAAGGAAGAACAAGCAAACAAATCAAATGGAATTCAACCCCATTTAAGAGGCAACAAGGAATGATGCATTCCCAACATGCAAAGCAAATAAATTTTTGATCCAACGCCTACAAGAGTCACTTAAGGATTTCAGAAACAAAATGAGAATGGAGTACAACTTTCATAAAAGAAACATGGCAATGCAGAAAGAAGAAATCATGGAACTGAAAATCAAATGCAAACAACTAGAAGAAGCAGTGGCATATTACAAAAACAACACTACGAGCAATGAAGGAGAGAACTCGATCAATTATGACAAGAAGAACCAACCAACTCAGGAGAAATCAATCTACAAGCCTTGAAAAACTGTTAGAGAACCCATGACATGTAAATTTGTCTTTGTAGTAGGTCAGTTTGCTAGGCAGTACACTAGAATACTCATAAAAATACATGAAGTCTTGCACACAAGCCTAGGAGAAGAGACTGTGTTCCTATCTCATGGCTTAGATGTTTTTCATGTTACAGTCAATTGTAATAGGAGCTTGCTCTATCAAATATTTTGTCAATATATCAACTACCTGACCTTGTTAAAAAAACAAAAAATTCTAAATATAAGAATACGAAATATATATTTTATATAAATAATAACTATAAATTAAGATTCATACCATATAAATTAAAACACTAATTTACATTTTAGAACTTCAAACCTAAATTTAATTAAAAAGCATAAAAATTAAATAATTACGATAATGTTTTTCCCAAATCACACACACACACACACACACACACACACACACATATAGTTAGGAATATTACATTAAAAATTACATCGTCAATGCTATAAATTAAATCTCTTGAGGTGCAAACCATTTTTCAAGTTTTACATTCATGAAGAGGTTTGTATCCTAAAGCATTTAATACCTCTAGGCACTTGGTAGATTCCGGAGTTAAAATGGATCTATACTAGTATATTAGATAGATCTAGACATTCTAAAGATGAAATTGTATTTTTAAGATGGTGATAGTGTAACTAAAAGACTTCCACCAAAAATCATTGCCTTTCATCAACTTTTACATTTATGAAGAGGTTTTCATCTTGAAACACTTGATACCTCTCAACACTTGTAGATCCATAATTAAAATGGATCTATACTAGTATATTAGAGAGATCTAGACACTCTAAAGATGAAATTGTATTTTTGAGATGATGAGAGTGTAACTTCAAGACTTCTACGAAAAATCATGTTAGAAAATAGAAATGTTAGTTAAGATTTAGTGCAAATATGAACACCCTAGGTGTACTAGGTTGACCTAGGTCCACTAGGTTTACAAGGTTTAGTAGGTCATTTAGGTTTACTGAAATTACTAGGTTAACCTAGGTTTACTTGGTTTATGAGGGTTACTAGGTTTGTTAGGTTGACCAAGTCTTACTATGTTGAACTAGTTTTACTAGGTTGACCTAAGTTTACTAGGTTGGCCTAGGTATACTTGGTTTACTATGTTAACCTTGTTTTACTAAGTTTACTAGGTTGACCTAAGTTTACGAGGTTGACCTAGGTCTACTTGGTTTACTATGTTAACCTAGTTTTACTAAGTTTACTAGGTTGACCTAAGTTTACTAGGTTTAGAAGGTTGACCTAACTTTACTAGGCTGACCTCACTTTATTAGGTTTTTAGGGTTGATCTAGTTTTACTAGGTTGACCTAGGTTTACTAGGTTGCCTTAGGTTTAAGGTTGACCTAGGTTTACTACGTTGATCTATGTTTACTAAAATTACTAGATAAACCATAGTAAACTATGTTGACTAGGCTAACATAGGTTTACTAGGTTGATTTTAATTTCATAGGTTTACAACATCAACCATAGTAAACCATGGGAACCATGGTTGACTATGGTAAACCTTGGCTGATCATTATGAAGCATGGGTTATAATGGTCAACTATGATCAAACATGAAGAAACATGATGAACCATATTCAATCATAATTTATCATAGTTAACTATAGTTAGATATAGACAAGCATGTCCATTTATAGTCAACTATATGTTGACCATATTAAATTCTCTCCCACCAAAACTTGAATATGTTTAGAAACAATCAACCATGGCCTACTAATCTTCCTTGCCTATATCTGTTGTCACTTAACATAACCACATTAATATAATGTTTGAAATAGATGCACGGCAACATTTTTCACTTTCCATAAACGTATCAATAACATAAGATGGAAAATGACAACTATCACTATATTTCAATTACTTTATCAATATGATTGTGATAGTATATATAAATTCATCAATTCAAATTTCATATGATTGTGACAGTATATATAAATTCATTAATTCAAATTGCAAAGTGATAACAAAGAGGAAACCATCAATGAATTAGAAAAAATGTTCCAGCGAAGAAGGGAAACCAATTTCGAAAGAATGAACATTCATGTAAATTAAAATCATTAACAATTGGAAACATTGATGTATTTAGAGTTGTCTATGCTTGAAATTTTAGATTCTCATGTTCAAGACAAGATCGTTGAATAATGTTCAGGAAAGGTGCTCGCACAACGTCACTCCATCAATAGTTGGGATATGAAGAATCTCACTGCGAGGGTATGTAGCAAGAGCCTTGTTTAGTTCCAACACATGCTCTCTTCCATATCTCATTCCTTCACTCATGGGAACTTCTTGGGAACCACAACAAATCCTTGCCACAAAGTATGATTGTAATCACTCCTCCAACCTTCACCAGATCTATCTGTCACTTGCAATAGTTCACATAGTTGCATTTGTCAGCATCTACAAGCATGAAATCAAATGATCCATGCATCACCTCCTACACAATACCCATTTCATCAATTTCTCAGTTGTGAATCCATCATCCCCAAACCTTTAAGATCTCCCCACATATAATTTACGTACATTTTTAAGTATTTCATCCAAAAGTGGTAGAGCATGGCCTTCTCTAAAATATTTTTTATGGGCAACTCCATCTTTCTCAATGATAGGTCACCCTGTCTCATAGGTGTCCCTATCAATATCCATCATTGTTATCTGCCATGCCATCCTTAATTATTTAATTGGCCCACATACAAACATTAAATTCCCATGTTTGGTAATATCTATGAATGTGAATATAAATGCACCTTTCCATCACTGGGTAAGGCAAGGGTTGTGCTAAGAAGTGAGTAACCAGTGTGTAGCCCAATATCTATGGTGTTCTTGGCATTCATCAACTTCAATAGGAGGCTCAAAAATTGACCTTCATCTAGATGAATAGCCATGTCATGCCTGTCACACGAGACAATCCACAGTGGATTCACCCCATGAAAACTAGCTTTTCAAGCACAACACCCAATTGTATCTAGATTTAAGGACATATCCAATGGACTGAGGGATCGAGGGGGTGTTTTTTTTCATTCCACTTGGCCAATGGACTTAGGGACATGGAAAAACACCCCATGAATAATTAATGGCATTGATATACAACAAGTGGTTTTTCCTTCTTGCTAGCCATGCCATGGGGGTAATGGTATTTTAAATTAGTTGTTTACCATTCTTCATGTGCATTAGTCAAGTCATCACTTGTGTGAGTCTAATGCAGGAAATCTTTACTCATGTGTATAACCCCACATTCATGTTTCATGTTTGTTCCTTTGATGAGTAGCATGCAATGTTATCCAAGTTTGGACATTGCAAGAATTGAGATGGGCTTGACATGGTGCTATCTATAGATAGACCTGAACATGGTTTCGATTGCCAAAACATTGCCTTCTAATCTAGGAATCCTATAATTTAGGGGAGTTGGTTCCCTCTCTACTTTTTAACAACACTTTGAAACTAGTAATATTGGTTTCCAATGTAGAATTGCTATTAGCTTATATTATTTATTGTCTTGCAACTTGGTCAAATTATTGTCTGCACTGGTTCTCAGACTTTCTACCTTTTTTTTCTCCCCACCTTGTTCCTATCTACTTCCATTAGGCATCCCTCCCCCCGATAGTTCTCATTTTCCCTAGATTTCATTCTTGGTTCATCCCCCTTTTCCTATCCTCATGCTTCCTTATTCCTTCATAGTGTTTCCTCTCCATCTTCATTCATCCTACATCATATCATTGCATGCTATGCGTTATGAGTTTGCTCGATGTAAGCTCCTTCTTTGGTGTATTCTAGTTTATTTCTTGTATGGGCTCAATTTTTATCCTCCTAGGACCTTCCTATTAACACAACCTGTGTATCTCATTGTAGTTCCCTTTGGTTGTGGAAATTCTCTTATTGTTACTTGAATTACATGAAACTTCTCCCCCTTCCTTGAATCCTTGAATATGTTCTAGCATGTGCTCAAACCTTACCTATTCTCTGACCTTTCCTCCATGACTCATCAAAGGGAAAGAGTTCAGAGGGGTGCCGCCTATTACTAAGAGTGAGCCCATAGGGATAGTATAATGATCCAAAATCTACAATTTACCAGCATTATACAAGATATTTTCTTCTGTTGAGGTTAGCAGAATTGCATGAAAAAGCATGTAAAATCCATATGTGCAAATACTTAAAGAAGAAGCAACGTAAAGGAGACCATAAAGACAATGCATACAATGTTTGATAATAGAGTTTATCCAATGTAGACTATGTCTCTGGGCCCTACTTCAATAGTGAGGAGGCTGCTTCATTCATGTCATAAAAAAGTAAGACAAGCACATGGAAAATACATCATTATACCTCTAATCTTGGGAGTGACTTGAAATTTGACTGCTCAAAACACAGTAGCACCAACACCTCACAGCATAAACCTCACAACACCAACATGATTGTCTCCTCCTGTTGAGACTTTTGACTATAAACATGACCTATTTCAGAAAGACGCATTGTTGTCTCGAACGTTATGCCCATAAATTAATGATAAAGGTGGGTTTCAGCCATGACCCCTAATTTTTTTTGCCTAGATGCAAAAAATGACTGCACCATTATGATCCTTGCAAGATTCTACTTAAAATGAGTATAAAGTTGGCCACATTTTGACACTGTCAATTTGGCCCCATAGGGAATCTTTTAGATTCCTCATAGCATCAAAAGAATATTCTCTAGAAATTTTTCTATAGAATATTATATCTCGAAATTCATGCAGCAAGGTTCTGCATCCAGTTTCCACCATCAACTCTCGGTTTCATCTTGTCGGAGTTCCACACCTCGCTCATGGCTTTACTTGCTCTGTCACACAATGATAAGGGTTTATATAGTGAGCGGTGGGTGAACATTTCAATGAATGGGCCCTTGGACCAATGGTTATCCCACATCATATTAAGTTTTCGGCAAATAGTGTAGAAATTTCACCTGTAGAACAAACCGATATATGCAATGTCCTAAAGCATAATACTTTTTCTACTTCTACAAAACATTAAGCGAAAGCATAATCAAATTCATGAGAAACATCAAGTAGAAACATGCATAATTGATCAAGAGAAATAATCACACATAACACAAGATATATCCAGGTGAAAGCACCAACATAAAACCCCAACCATGTATTATCAATCAAGTGGAAATCCTCTTCACAATACAAAAAGAATTAGCTCTCAAGCTATTCAGCTTTCAATGAACTATGAAGAGATGAAGATATGTCTCATGAACCAACCAAGCCCTGTATATAAAGGCTTTACCTATGGTCCAATCCCTATTTCGTTGCGCATTTTGCTTAGGAAATAATAGCAAAAGCATATGCAATTAATTCCAAACATACCAAGTTAACCAATGGTCCAACTACGCAATCCTTGAGGACACTAGTTCCTCAACCATGCAAAAAACTACTTATTTGAAATAGTCAAGCATCTGATAGTACACTGTTCCACATCTGATCTCAACTCGGTCTCTAACAAAATTGACATGCAATAGTTATCCATGAGTGAATCCTCAGTTATCTAAAATAATAGTTGTCACATGCATGCAAGCATTAACAAACTATATTTTATTATTTTAACAACTTGTTAAAATAATCTAACTGGACTTGACTAGTTAGAACTAAGTCAAGTGATTCTCTCATTATAGAACTCATACTTATTCCCTCAATCAGTGGAGGAAATTAAGGATAAATTCCTCAATCAGTGGGACAACTCATGTGCATGCTCACAAAGACTTCAAATTTGAATTTCCTTAACTAATTAACTCAACTGAATTAATTAATTAATATTTCAAACTATTGTTAAGACCAAAATTAATTTTATTTCCTATAGATAGATTAGGGACTGATATAAATAGGAAGGGACCCAAAAATGCTATTTTTAGAACTTTCTATTTTTAGCAGTTTCACCTCTCACCCAATGTGGCCAATGACCTCACTGGAAAAATTGCTACTTTTAGACATGCTATTTTTAGCAGGTCTATTTTTACCACATTCTAAATTTAGCATTTCTTGTTGCACACTTTTCAACAAATAGAGGGTCGGGGGTTCAAACCTTGCCAAACCCAACTTGTTGTTTATTTTTAATTAACGATTATAACCATTTGCAAATATATGCCATGTGACAACTAGAACTGATGAAAATGGCTCAACTTGATCATTTTGTGGTTTTGGCCACTGGTATATGATCACCAGTCAACTGCTGACTATAAATGTTTGATTTTTTTAATCCTATCGTGATTGTTCAATGTGATTTTTCACCATTAAAACTTCACCAATAGTTGTGTAAAACTTGATTGTTGTCACCACCACTGGTTGGAACTCCACCTGTTTTAAATTTAATTGTTGATACAATTATCGATGTAGTGAACCATGCATATAAAAACAAACATGGTTAAAGTTGTTGGTCTCGTAACCGTGGGATAACCATGTAATACATTGCCAAATATATACAAGATATGCCAAAATAAGTTGTCAATTATAACAATGTTGATTGTTAAATATAAAGTTCATTATACTGTCAATTGTGGGTGGTGAGTGGGCCATGTGTCATTGATTAAACTCTAACTGGCTAGATATCACATGTATTGTAATTGTTTCCAAATGAAAATTTATCGTCGATAATTGGCGTTGATAAATTTGGCTTGGGTTTGGTTGGTGGTTATAACTGCCCGGTCATACAACACATATAACATGTTGTCTCATATTTGGAATCAATCATTTGTCATGATTTGACTGTGTATAAAACTCGACCTTCGACAAACTCAAGTCATCGAGATGCTGCCAGAATCCATTATTGGAATGTGGGGTTCTATCAAGCCTTTTTGTCCATTCACAAGGTGTCATGTGACGCCTTTTGATTGGCTCACATGGACCCATAATATTAGGCCATAATTTACCTGTCACCTTCCCACGTTAGTTTGACTATGTTGTATACTGGTTCCATGTGGCGCCCCCTAGTGGTGCCACGTGGTGGGCTTTAGGGGTGTCATGTGGAACATTTACATTGGTCCATTCAATAACCAAAAATGCCAAAAATGGGTGACACATGACTTGCTCTCAAGATACCATGTCACCTTACTGACATCATGCTAATGTTAGCAGTACGGACTGTTGAGTCATCCACCCTTGTTTAACTTTGACTTTTTTAGCTAAGTTTGATAAAAAAAATTGATCGGCCATAACTCTCTCATATAAAGTTAGATTGAAGCATTGTTTGCATTGTTGGAATCTTGTCAATGTGTCATTTGATATGGTTTTAGTTTCACTACAATCCAAGGAATTTTATTTTTGTGCCATTAGGGATCCACTTGGATCATTCCTCCCCACTAAAGAACTTTTGGTCCTCCAAAATTATAAACATGATTAGAAATCTCGATTTGCATAATAAATGTCTCTAAAAGGCCACATTTTCTACTCCTTCACCTTTGTAGTTTAGAGCGTGAAGTGATGAAACCGACACATATATCCATATGAAAATTTGTAGTTTCCCATGCATGCCCAACTTGGAACACCTAAGCAAAACCATACTTCCCAAGAGTTTATAACACACACATGGTCAATTTTTACAATAGAAACCATACCCCATGCTATCCAACTAAATGCCAAACTATCACTATGTTACATATACAAGTGATGTTAGACATTCATCACTTTTACAGACAATTTCACAAAATGCTATTTACAATGGCAGCCATGCCAAACTAGTTAAAAATGCTTCCAACTCTAGATGGAGATTGTGGGGGCGCAAATCAAGGTGTGGCTTCCAATAGGAAACTCTCTAGTGTCCTTTCTTATTGCAATGGCTGCAATGGTTCTTCTTCCTCCATACTTTCCTGGCCTTCTTTCTCTCCCAATGTGGAGAGGGATCCTTATGTTGTGAATCCTTTCTAGTTGACACAACCTTCCTTGAATGACTATCTATGGTGCAATTCTATCAAGGATATCTTACCTTAAATATTCCTTTAGAATTCACATTGAAAGGTGATGATGTTCTTTCAACATCTTTCACTGTCTCAAACTTGTCGCTTGAAGACCCTCCTATCTCTTCCTTTATGACATAGCCCAATCCTACATATCGAGGTAATTCCACTAGTTCTATGGGATTCATATTTCTTTGGCCATTAAATCCTAGTCCTTTGCCCTCATATCCCATCTTCTTCATTAGCTTCGAACCAATACCTGTAGTGTGCTTTTCAAATGCACCAAAATTGTCATCATAGTGAGAACATGAAACTGAGGAATCACAGACATTGTTTACCTCTATTTTTGATTCTGGAGTAGGTGATGATGGCTTCACTAAGCCTCCACTACAATTCAACTTTTCCAAGGCATCTTTCATGGCTTGCAAATTACATTGCAATCTTTGCTTCTTGTAGAAGTTCAACATTCTCTATTGAATGCTCTGGTTGAAATACTCATTTATGAAGAATAAGAACATTTACTTGAAGATGGAGATGGGGGTTCTCCTTCATTTTCCAAAGCATCTTCCTTTTCTCTCTTTTTCTTCTTCTTTTCGTTCTTTAACAATTTATTCTCATAATATGAAAACAATATATCTACCATGTCTATCATCATGTAGAAGTCTTGACGGAAAGCTTTGTCCTTCTCCGTTTTGCTTCTTCGTGTTGAACATCTAATCTTTGGTTACAATTCACACTCACAATTCACATCAGTAAGAAGACCGATCTGATACCAAACTTGATCCAGAATCTTTAATTGACCAGAATTATCCAAGATATTTTCTCTAGTTGATGTTAGCATAATTTCATGAAAGAGCATGTAAAAACCATATGTGAAAATACTTAAAGAAGAAGAAACATAAAGGAGACCATAAAGACAATGCACATAATTTTTGATAATAAAGTTCCTCTAATTTGGACTACGTCTTCGGGTCTTGCTTCAATAATGGGGAAGCCATTTCACTCATCTCATTAAAAAGAAAAAAAAGTACATGGAAAATACATCATTATACATCCAATTATGGGAGTGGATTGAAATTTGACTTCTCAAAACACAACAATCATAGCACCAACAGGTCCATCTCATCCTCTGGAGACTTTTGATTGTAAACATGACCTAATTTTGAAAGGTGCAATGTTATCTCTAACTTCGTGCCCAACAATCGATGATGAAGGTAGGTTTTTGCCATGACCCCTTAATTTTGCTGCCCAAATGCAAACATTGACTACACCATTGCAATCCTTGTGAAGTTTTCATTTAAATGAGTATAAATTCAGCCACATTTTGACACTATCAATTCGAACCCCATAGGGAATCTCTTACATTCCTCAAAGCATCAAAATAATATTCTCTAGGAATATTCTTGTAGAATATCCCATCTCGAAATTCATGTAGTAGGGTTTCTCCTTCTGGCTCCACATCATGGTTCCACCATCGACTCTTGGTTTTGTCTTGTCCAAGTTCCACACTTGCCCATAGCTTCGTGACCCTGCTCACTCGGTTTCATAATGATAAGGGTTTATATAGTCCACAATAGGCGAACATTTCAATGAACGGGTCCTTAGGCCAATGGTTACCCCACACCATATTAAGTTGTTGACGAATGGAGGGGTCGGGGTTTCAAAACCTACTAACCCCAACTTGTTTGTTATTTTTAATTAACGATTATAATCATTGGAAAACATATGTCATGTGACAATTGGAACTATCGGAAAATGATTCAAAATTGGTCATTTCATGGTTTCTTCCACCGATATATGATCACTTGCCAAACTTTGATTGTAATTACCTGATTTGTTGATTTCCATTGTGACCATTCAATGTGATTGTCGACCATTAAAACTTCATCGATAGATATGTCGTAAAACTTAACTGTCATCGCTATCGCTGGTTGGAACTCCACCCATTTTAAATTTAAACGTTGATACAACTGTTAGTGTAATGAACTGTCATGTATAAAAACAAACATGGTTAAAGTTGGTGGTCCCGTAATCACCAAATAATTGTGTAATACACTGCCAAATTAAGTCGTCGATTATAACATTGTTGACTATTAAATAGAATGGTCTATTATATTGTGAATTGCGGTTAGCGGGTGGGTCATGTGTTGCAGTTCAACTCCAGTCGGTCAGATATCACATATATTATAACCATTTCCAAATAAAAATCTACCATTAATAATTTCTACTGATAAATATGGCTTGGGATTGGCTGGTGTTTATAACCGAGACATACTTAACATGTTGTTTCATACTTGGAATTAACCATTTTATGTGGTTTAACTCTGTATAAAACTTTACCATCAACAAACTCAAATCGTCAGGATGTTGTCAGTGTATGGGGGTCGACCTGACCCTTTTGGCCATTTACAAGGTGCCACGAGGCACCCTTTGATTAGCCCACAAGGTCCCATATGAGTCAGCCATAATTTAACCATCACCTGGCCACATCAGTCTAACCATGTTGTATGGTGGTACCATGTGGAATGCCTTGGTGGTGCCACGTGGTACACTTTGCGGGTGTCACATTGCACATTTTCATTAGTCCATTCGACAACCAATACTGCCAAAAAACAGGTGACACATGGTACACTCTTGAGCTATCACGTCATCTTGTTGAATTCATGTTGATGTCAACATTGACATCATGTTGACATCATTAGTATGGATTGTTAATTCATCCACCCCTATTTGACTTTAACTTTTTGGCTAAGTTTGACCATAAACTTTGACTGGCCATAACTCCCTCATATGAAGTTAGAGCGAGGCATTTTCTACGCCATTGGAATATTGGTGACGAGCTCTTTAATCTAGTCATATTTTCACTGCAATCAAAGGACGTTTATTTCTGGGCCATTAGTAATCCACCTGGATCATACATTCATGCATCATCGTCTGGAGGATGTTGTCTCTCACTTTCGTACTTCATGTCGAGACCCATTTAGGAAGATCTCACCCATTCTGGGGGGAATATTCCTCTCATAAAATACCCCTCTCTGACATAAAGGTTCTTACTAAGTGGGTGGATTGGATTTCAAAAACTAGTCATATGAGAGGTCGTTTTAACTAGTATATGTAAAAATTTGATCTTTATTGGCGCATGAAATTTCTACTAGGGTGTATTGTCTTAGATTGGCACAAGCTTCGCACAAATATTCTCCATCCCCTTGAGCATATACATCAAAATAAGAGAATTATATTGAAGGATGGAGTGAATTAAACAAAATCTTAACATACCCTCCTTCGAAGGAGGAACATCTAGAGATACTAACAAGCCCATCTAGGTCATTGTCTCAAACTCAAACCCTTCTACCTACTTTCTATCATTTCTATGATTTATGGCTCCTCTGTTACTATTTATTTTCTCCACTATTGCTTTGGCAAGATTCTTAGTTTTTGTATGCTAAATTTTGTATCTTCTAGTACTCAGTTACCTCTCACCTCTCTACGAAGATTAATTTTTTGGATTTGGTCAGGTCAACCTGTCCACAAAAACCATGATGGAAGCATGTTGCCTCATTGTCCTTGGAAAATCTGTGATGAAGTCCATGGAAATGACTCCCCATTTCCACTATGGAATCACAATCGGCTGTAGCAATCCAACTGGATGCCTACACTCTACCTTCACACACTGATAATCAAAACACCTAGCCACAAACTCTCCTACATCTCTTTTCAGATTCAGCCAATAATAAAATGTCTTCACTACAGCTAATGTATTCTGATAACCTAGGTGACATGAATATGGTTTCGCATGAGACTCTCTCAATATCACCTTCTTGAGTTCACTACTGTCTGGCACATATATCCTATCTCTGAATCTAACTACTTTGTCTATCGTAAGACAAAAGTTCATATCCTGTGCACCTACACCTGTACCTGTACCTATACCACTACCTGTACCTTTACCTATACCTATACATGTACTACCACCTGTACCCATACCTGTAATACCACTTGTACCTGTACCTGTACTATCACCTATACCTTTACCAATACTTTGCTACAACCTGTGCACAATATCCATATACTTGACATCCTACTGACCTTCCTGGAAAATCCTATCCTATAAGTTTATCCCATAGGAGCTCATAGTTTCTAAGTGATTTACTTATACCAGCTTGCTAAGAGCATTTACAACCTTATTCTCCTTTCCTTTGATGTACCTGATCTTGAAGTCAAACTCACTTATCGTGGCCAACCATCTAGGTTGCTTGGCATTCAGATTCAGTTAGTCAAACAAATACCTCAACCCAATGTGATCACTCATCAATACAAACCTCCTGTCAAGAATACAGTGCCTCCACATCTTTAATTCATGTATGATCGCTGCTAACTCCAAATCATGTGTTGGGTAGTTCTGCTCGTGCTCATTTAGTTTTTGCGACTCATAGAATACCGCCTGCCCATCCTGCATAAGGACTCCACCAAGTCCTCTCTTGCAAGCATTTGTGCACACTACAAACTCTTTGTCCAGATCTGCAATCTGTAGCACTGGTGCATGTGTCAATAACTGCTTAAGTTGCTCAAAACTAGCCTCACACTCCTCTGTCCATTCAAACTTCTTACCTTTCCTCTGCAATGATGTGACAGGACAATCAATCTATGAGAAGATCCTAATGAACCTCATGTAATAACCTGCCAATCCCATGAAATATCTCACCTCATCGAAATTCCTGGGAGCTACCCATTCCATGATGACCCTTATCTTTCCTGGATCTACTGCAATTCCCTCCTTGAAGACAACATGTCCCAAGTAATGTACCTCAGTCTGAAAGAAACTACACTTGTTGAGCTTAACATACAACTGATGCTTTATCAATAACCTCAACATTGATGCTAAATGCTCGATGTGCTCTTCCTCATTTTTAGAATATACCAATATGTCATCAATGAACAAAATAACAAACTTATCCAAATACAGATGCAACAAATTATTCATCAAGCACATAAATGTAGCTGGAGCATTAGTAAAATCCAAATGGAACTACAAAAATCTCATAATGCCCATACTTGGTCCAGAAAGTTGTCTTGTAAATGTCCTCCTCTTTGATGCATACTTGGTGATATCTAGATCTCAGATCAATCTTTGAGAACATTGTTTTCTCCCTTCTACTGATCTAACAAGTCATCAATCCTCGGCAATGGATACCTTCTCTTAATAGTCACTTTGTTCAACTTCTTGTAGTTAATGCATAATCTGAGAGTTCCATCTTTCTTCTTCACGAATAATATCAGTGTGCCCCAAGGTGATACACTTGGTCTAATGTATCCTTTGTCTAACATTTCCTTTAATTGTATTTTCAACTCAACCAACTCTGGAGCTCTCATCCTATAAGGTGCCTTTGATGCTGGAGCTTCCCTTGGAACTAACTCAATAGAAAAGTATACCTCCCTGTGAGGTGGGAACTCTAAAATGTCCTCTAGAAATACATCCTGAAACTATTGTAGAACTGGCTACCTACTCAAAACATCCGCATCCTCAACTTCCTTACCCTTTTCACTAGAAATGTGCATTGCAAAAACATAAACCCTTTCATACGACTACACTTTTCCTGCATAGCTATCACCATCCTAATGGATGTGGCTTTCTTCTTTCCTTGTAAGACTCTTGGTTCCCCATTTTCATCTACACACTCAATGGCTTTGTCATAATAGTCTACCTTGGTTCTATGAAGGTACAACCAATCCATGCCCAACAACATACTGTATGATCCCAATGGTAATACATTCAAATGTGTTGTGGTAGGTATACCATTCAAATCAAATGCACAAGCTCTTACTTAATGATGAACTCGATTCTTTGTACCTATAGCCAACTGCACTAACCAAGACTCTGCATGCAATTCCTTACTCAAACCACACTTATCCACCAAATCAATACTAACATACCTATAATTAGATCCAAGGTCAATCAAAATATAAATAACTTGATCACAAAGCTTACCATCCATTTCAATGATAGATGCTTAATGGTCTGCCTATTTGTTATCCAATACTTGTTAAATACGAGGAATGCTCCGACCAACATCCCCAACATTTTGTGCCTCCTGCGCACTATATATATTAGGCCTACCACACTAATTTTGTGGACAATCTCTCTTAAGGTGCTCCTTACTGCATGTCCAATGCTCCAACTGACCATTACCCTCACCTCTATGCTACTGCTATGACCCATGTCCCTGTTTAGATGCATTAAACCTCTTTTGTGGTATCACATTTTCTTTCTCATCTACATTTTGAGGCCTTGTTATTTTTGGTTTCCATTTACCTTTATGTTTGTCTTTCCCTTTCCACCCTTGCTAAGATTCATTCCTACGCTTTGACTGTTCATAGAAATACTTCAATTTCCCAATAACTTCCTCACATAACTGAGGCTCATCATACTCAATTTGATATCTAAATGCTAATGGAAATTGACCGACAAATCATTGAAATTTAGCCTTCTCATCTTTAAGATATGGTACATATTGACCTCAATAATGAAACTTAATGAAACTAGTAATAACTTCTTGACGTCTTTGTAGGCAGAGATAAGTGAGCCTTGCTCAATCTAGCCATGCTGATTTCTCCTCTCAATAATCCTTGCAGAATAAATTCGGGTGCGTAGGAGTAGGAAAATCTGGGGTTTGTGACTTTGGGGTCTAGGTTTCCACCATTGGTGGAATAGGCAGCCATTAAATAATCATAGAGATCACCGCTCCTTAATCACGTTCCTCCCACCACCTGCATTTCATTGGATTTTCAAAATTTCCCTCCCAACTTCCCGAGTTTGAAATCCTGCTGCGAAAATGGCATTCAATGGTTGTACATGGACCATCTACATTAACTATGACCTGCATTTTCATTAAGTATGAGTTGTATTTAATATAAGGAGTTAATTATTTGGAGTGGTGTAGCTATCAGAGAGAGAGACTGTCAGAAAATGAATGGTCATGTATGCACATACATATTTATGGTGCCATACACTAAGTCAATGATTGGATTACTGTATGGCCCTTAAGAATTGTCATTAGATTATGTAAAGTATCTATTCCAATGGGTGGCATATACTGTCGCCTTGCATTAACTTGTCAATGGTCCAAGATATATTGGTTGTGACAATAGACTGAGAGAATCTTCCTATCTCATTTATTACATGAGAAAACCATATAAAACTAGCATGGAATGTCTGACACTCTAATGTTTGGAAAAACTGTGTTTCTCTATTTTTGGCAGTGATTTTAATTTTGGATAGAATTATGTCACAATTTGAGTTTCGTCTTTGCTAGGGGATACTGTGCATCAACTTGGCTAAGAAGATTTTTAGCCAATTTTAAAATAACTTAGACATTTTCCAAAAAATAATAAGGTAGTCTTAACTATTATATATTTGATGTTTTCTAAAAAGATAATAAGGTAGTCAGAACTTTTATATATTTGGGTACTAATTTTTATAATTTTTTGAAAAAGCATTATATTTTTCAACCAATTTTACAGGAGGTTTTTCTCTTATATTTTTCTTATATTTTGTGGCCCATTTTATCTAGCATCTCACAGAGATTTTTTTTCATAACATGTTTGATTTTTGTAATTTGTCCAATACAAAGGTACTTAAAAAACTTTTTAAACTATTAAATCTACGTATGTAGTTAAAAATACATTGTAAACAATTAAACACCATAATTATACTTAAAATTATATCACTAGCTTTCAACCTAAAATTACTAAGGACAATAACACCATAAATATAAATCACTAAACATATGAAAAGGCCAAATTTCAATAAAAAAATTAGAAAAAAACAATTTTAAAATTTTATTTTTATAAACTTTAACTTTATATTGATTACAAGTTTACTATCCAACAAAATTAAATACATAGAGGGGAACTCATCTCTATGAATTTTTCCTAATGCACAACCTTCACAAGTAACATATTCATTCTTTAACATAGGGAGTCCTTCAACCATACTTTGTTTCTGCAACAATAATAAACCATGATAATTGATGTGACCATACCTTTGATGCAAAAGAATTTCTATTGACATAGTTGTAGAAGTCAGTTATTGATGACTTTTACTGGTAACATCAAGCCTGTATAGGCCTCCAACTCTGACTCCTGAAGAAATAGGTTTGTAGTGGTCTAGTAAATATTTCACTATGCAATGTGTTTTGAAGAATTCAATCTTCAGATTTTGATCTGTAATTGTAAACACAAAGATCAAATCTTTCTTAATCCCAGGTGCATACATAACATTATAGATGCACCTGATACTACCATTTGGTAAAGTCTCAAGTATATATCCATATTCCATGATCTTGTACACACGATCATCTCCAAGGTCGATGTTTCCAAGCTTACTAATTTCCTTGAATTTTTCGTACTAGTACTTATTGCATGTCATATGAATCCAAGCTCCAGAATCCACAAACCATGTATTAGCATCATCCATTTCAGCAACCAATGTGGCATTAGACACAAACAGCTTAAGATTTTTGAGATCAGAATTTAGGGCTTCTCCTGCAAAATGTCCTGGCTGTCTTCTATGTTTGATCCAAGTTCAGGTGTGACAAAAGACCCTTCCAATACCTTTTACTTTCGTGATGTGTTAAATTGCATTTTTAAAAGAACATACATGAATACATATGCATGTTGTAAAGAAGAGGAACATGGCAATCATCAGAAACATGAAATAACTAGACGTTGATAACAGAGTTCGTCCAGGAGGGACTACGTCTCTAGGTCCTGATGTCAAGATGGTGTAGGCTGCTGCATTAAGTACTGTCATTAGCGATGATGTACATAAGAGGTGATGTCGCTATCATACAAGGAAAATGCCCTCACGCAGGAGTGGCTCCAAGAAATGTTCCGCTATAGCAACTCTCAGTCAAAAAGGACTCCTATCAGTATGACATAAATTCATGCATGATGAACATCCTGCCAACATGGCATAAGGGATTTCAATGCAATCATACATGGCGACAATCAGGAGTATCCCATCAACATACTACAAAGGGATCTCAACACAACATGACGAACCATGACAACAAGTACATCCCACAAATGATTCTGCATCACATCAAACAAGAATCACAAGGCAAGTAAGAAAACAAGATCCCACATCAAACATCAAATAGGGATCTGTGCAGCACAATACATAGCAAAAGAAGTACATAAACATACTGCATATACCTCACATCTAGGGGCCATCTAAAGAAAAGGATGTCAAGATGCTGAAGTTGTTCATACCATCGATCTCATGACGTTGAATCTCATAGGATGGCTCCTTGCACATGAATGATGACACCTGCACTCCACTTAGAAAAGTGGCCGAAAAATGAAAGGAGAAAATATAAAATCTGAATGCACCATCAGATTTGTGGTGTCAAATAGTGCAAAATTGACTGTCAAATTTCTGAATTCTGAGAAAGTGGAAATCTGGGGCTCAAGGAATCTTTTAGATTCCCCCTAGATTCCTCGAAGATTCCCTCCTCCAAGTCCTCTACAAAATTTTTGGTCAGATCAGGAAACTAACTACGCCATCAGGTTTGTGTCGTTGAGAGGTGTAAGATCGACATAAAGTTTGTCCAATTTGGACACTGCAAAAATTTCACCCTCTTAGAAATTTCGCTCAGTCATGGCCCCGCTTGTGTTTTTCTCGGGCTGATGGTTCCACCTACAAAAACCATTAAAAAAATATTATATCTTGATCTACGTGCATGCTCTCCTCAATTTCCATGCTCGTTTTTCTCTGCTCCTCCTCCCTGGCGCACTAACCAAAATGAAGGCTTATGTAAAATTCGAGGGCAGAAGTTACAAAAGAAAATTCATTGGGCTAGAGGCTAAGTCTGGCGTACTTTGTTGGAGGTGGTTCCGGTTTCGAATCCCCACGGAACCTAATTTAACATGTAACAATTTTTCTTAACATTGTGCAGTTATGATTTGTAACCGTTGCCTTTAATACATAGCATGTGGACTGTTTACATGGCTTGTTTTGGTTAAACTTGGGCATTGTATTAATGACGCATTTTTTTGGTTGTTTGTTGTACATGGAGCCGCTGCGTGGGTGGGGCCAGCCTCCCACCAGCCATGGGTTCAACTCCCACCAGCTCCTACATTAATGTGTGGACGTTTTTTAAGTGAGTTGGGTGTGGGCTGGGTCCATCGGAGGTGGTCTGCCCACCGCATGTACTATTGTGTATGTTGGTTACAATTGGAGGGTGGATTGGCAGGGATCATGCCCCGTCGGTTCTTGTTTTGATATATATATTATATATATATATATATATATATATATATATATATTATATATATTATATTTTATATATTATAATATATATATTATATATATATAATATTGTATATTGGTTTGTTGTTGGTGGCTGGGGGTGGTGGCCCGGCCACCCCTAATATTATATTATTATATATTATATTTATATTATTTTTTTAAGTACAATATTAAGTCATTTTTTAATTTTTAAAAAATAAGGGATATTGGGCATTTTAACAAGGCCACAATTTCAACCACTTTCAGGAGCTAAGTTTCATGCCCCAAGGTTGGTAAAATTGTAGGACACTTAAACTTGGCCCACAAAACAACTTCGACCAGAAATTGGACTGGATCGTTCTCCCTCATACGAGCTCAGATTGACAAACCGTTCACACTGCCACGATCAAGACGACGAGATCTATGCTCTGGTCCTAGTTCGAAAGCATTCTGATCATTTTGATTTTTGAGCTTTCATAAGCCCTCTTTGTCCTGTATGTGTCTCTAGAGCCACCTAGATCAATGTTTATGCCTAGATTCATCATTTTTCTTCTGATAATAGTCTTTGGAATGATTCCTACTTCTACCACAATAGAAATATTTTAGTTCAGAATCATTTATGATAGATGACATAACTTGATTTGGTTTTGGAAATGGCCTTTTCTGAGACAAACTTCCACCTTTACTTCCTCCTCCTTTTTTCCCTTTGAATAAATTCTTTCCCATAAGTACCAAGTCTGGATTCTGAGTCCTCAAATTTTTGCACCTCTCTTCTTCTTGCCTCAATATACATGTCAATTCCTCAAAATTTGTCGCTTTCTCCCTTGCTACAAGACTTGTAATAAACATCTGATATTCCTCTGACATTCCATTTAACGTAATTTCTACCAGATCAATACTAGATATTAATTCTCCTATATCTACAACCTTATTTTTCAAATCTTTAATTCTTGAAACAAAGGCATTGATTGATTCATTTTCTTCCATTTTAATATAAAAGAGCTCACTTTTCAAAAATAGGACTCGATTTGCATTTTTGGTTTCATATAATTCCTTAAGTGCATTTTAGGTTTCAAAAGATGTCTTACACTCACGAATATGGGGGATTATATTACCTTTAATAGACATTCTTAGTAA
Source organism: Pinus taeda (assembly GCA_000404065.3). NCBI lineage: Eukaryota > Viridiplantae > Streptophyta > Pinopsida > Pinales > Pinaceae > Pinus > Pinus taeda. The sequence continues at coordinate 125,460 of APFE031637320.1, forward strand.
TACCTTTGCTTTGTTCTCCCACTTCTGCCATTCTTGAATTGATGCAGTTGTTGCACGTGTAGCAAGTTTTGCTTCTTCTCCCTTTGTGATGGTCCAAGTGCCATAACCTTAAATTCAGGGATGTCTTTGTAAGGGATTAACCATCTTAACAAAAAATACCAATTTCCAACAACGCCCAACTTCTTACTTCACGAGCACCACCAATAGCTCCACGAATCCTTGATCGACAGATCCATAGCTCCAACAATGGCCAGGCTCCACATATTCAAACAAAAAACCAAATGAAGCTCAAGAAAGTTATAAATTCCACAAAAATTGGATTTGCGCCACAGACGCAGTGCAGTTTTTCTTCATAAAAACTACACAATTGTGCAATTTTCCTTAATAGAGCTTGTTAGGGTCCTAAAATAATAGGATTCGTAATTTTGAATTGACTATGATTAGTATTGTAATATCGTACATACTTTTGCTTTTTGCAAAATGTTTTCCCATATTAAAAATAAAAAATGTAAAGAGGGTGAAGTCCTAAAAGAAAAATCAAAGGACTAATAAAAGAAAAAGATAAAAAGAGAGTATAAAGTATAAACCCCACCAAAAAGAGATAAAAAATAGATTCTGAAAGTGATGCAAATTCAAATGCCACTACTTTTTACTTTACTTTGCAAAATAAGATGGTGTGCAGCTTGTCAAAAATGCCACAATCCATGATGTTCAAATAGTTTAATCTTGATTCTTTCATGCTTTAAATTTCATGCTGATAGATAGATAATAAAGATCTAGCCAAACTGTTTAATCTTGGCAGATTAGCAGTTAGGTAGAGAATAATAATGAGCTCAACATTTTAATCTTAGCCATTGGAAAGCCATAAGGTTAGAATTAGATAGTTTTCTTATAAAAGAAAAAGAAATAAAGGGACAACAAGCTCAAATGCACCCAGTAAATGAAGAAAAAATGTTAGGGTAAATGATGGGTAGGTAGAAGAAATTTTCATAAGGCATGGAAAACATCAATTGGTTTATTTCATATTACTAACTTCCTTCCAAACTCATTTACCCATTGTAAATATATCCCCTCCCCTTCATTTTACCTTTTCCCTTATTTGATCTCATTTTCCCTTGTGAAATAACCCTTTTTCCCTTTATTTTAAACCCTCCCTGATACCCTTTTAACTCATATCCCTAGTATGTTTTGCCCCACATACCATTTCATTAATCCCCATTTTCATTTGATAAACTATAATTTATTTTATTAAACCCCCACTATAATATATTCCCGAGACCCACATTTTATTAACCCTCATCGCATAATTAATTCCGGTATTTACTTTTTTTAACTATGTTACATTTTAATTAACCTAACCCCACACCCCAACTCATCCCTCACAACTCTGCCACACGATAACCCTCCGATCACCCACCTCCAGATCCAACGACCCACATTCTATATCGCACACTTCGACGTCTGACTTTTAACATCACAAAACCACGCGAGATAAGTTGTTTTCCCTGCCTGCCTTTTTGCTACGTGGCAACCACACATTATATCACATCCTCCAAAATAATACCACCATACCACTTTTGAGCGTGTGATAAACCACCTTACCGCCTCCTCGCATTAGATGAAACCATCCTGCTATTTAAATTTAACCCTGCACCCAAAGATTAACCACTGTTGGTTAAAAATGAAAGAAGCCACCCTTTCCAATCTTTTCACTATTATTTTGTTAAGGATTGCAGAAAAGAACCTCTGCCAACCTATTCTAAAATGCCAGAATATTTTCTAAACTATTTTAAGCCATTAACGACCAGAAGACACTACTGACTTCAATTTGAAGCATTATAAAGACTATTGAAGCTTCATAAAGCCTCTGTTGTCCCTAAGAACCCTTCTGCATACCAAAGCTTCATTTTTCAGGTATTCTTGAAGTGCCGAAGGCCTATACTTAAGATTTTCATATCATTTCTAATAGGTTAATCAATTGAACCAATTTAAGAGCCTTGCCCATCTAAAGAAATCCACTCTTGCATCCAAAACCCCTTTTGCAGATTGTATTCATCTTTTCACACTATTCCAGAGGTCCTAAGCCCACTTCTTAAGTCAGATAGTAATAAATTGAATAAAATAAACAAATCTATGGCTTCCCAAAGCATTCTGAATGTAAAGCCCCTACAAACTCCTCACCTAGATATTGACCACCTCCCATTGGCCGATAGAGATTTCCAGATCAAAGACAAAACCTCCCCTAACAATCTGTTAAAACTCCATTGTTGTAGCAAAGATAACTTCCTCAACCAAAATGATGCTATTCATCTATGGGAGTCAAATTTACCCAAATACTTGTTCCTACAGGTATACCAATTCCCTGAAATCATCCACCTATGCCAACTCTGCTATTTCCCCAGTCTAAGAGCCATAGTCTCTCCTAACCATCAAATTTTGTTCACAATCACTACAGGATCAATAAATGAAATGTTGCAAATCCAGCCAAAGCCTAAAGAAGCCCCATTTTCTATTGAAAACCTAATTGATATGTACCTAAAGTTGGACCTTCCCAAGAGATCCAAATATTTCAGACTTTCCTCGTAGAAAAATCTTAAGTTCCTACAGATAACCCTCCATATTCTGCCACCATTTTCTCTTAGAGAACCAGATAGATTATAACCATGATGTCCTATATTCTAGGATATACTACTAATGAACATGTAGATGAACCTATACTTGGTTTCCTTTTTATTTTTTTACCCAGGCAACCCTCCAGCTATAGTTTTCAATTTTTCCCAATTCTTAGTAGACAGAATCCATGATCAATTGATCAGATTTCCATATGAAAGAGTATTCAAATACTCTTCAGTATTTTTCCATATGTTTCTATATTTCCAATCAGAAAGGTTTACAGTTAGCATCCAAAAACTCAACACAAAGGGAAATCCTAGATCTGTTATCTTTTGGACACCCTTAATCCAAAAATATTCCACTGATTTCAGCTACAAGGATTTCATTGATTCATTTGTTCACCCAGTTGTTAACATGCCAAGCAGCAGAAATATACATAGGATCAGTGATGAAATAAAGAAAGTTTTACAGTTTTCAAAACATAGTAGAACATGAGACTGGTATTTATACCAAAACTACACTGAAATTAGGGTATATGGATGTCAACTCACTCCATATAAGCTACCCAAATATCTCCCCATGAGGATATTCTCATTATAATATATCAGGCAGATCATAAAGTAAGATGATGTTAATTTTCTATTATCCAAGAAGAAAACACAGTTTAAAATCAAGAACCAGCTTGGTCCTTTTATCTACAATAATAAGGATGCTGGAGAGGAAGCAAAAAGATGTTTACAAGAAATGAAGTTCAGTGATAGTTTCAAATGGTAGTGTGATCCTTTGGGCATCATAAACAAACTAAGACTCAAGTTTAAATTGATCCCTTTTATGCATGAGTCCAAGACAAATATTGAAAGATATTCCAACCGGTCAGAGTGGTTGGAAAACACCTTAGTAGATATGAAGGAGCAAGAGGATACTAGTTCCATTCTACATACCCCAACCCTACATGACAAAATTGCAAAAAGAACTAGAGAAGAAGGTTCTTTCTCAAACAAACATACAATAGATAACAAATTTGAAATGATGTATAGAAAAAGAACAAAGTTGAATCCAATAAATGAGCAAGAAGAAGTAATTGATATAATTGAGATCATTGATACAGACATTGTAATTAAAGAAAATGCACTTCCATCAGTTTCAAAGGAAACTCATCAGCCTTTAACTTCTAATGCTCAGATCATCGAGAAGAAGCATGGTGTTGAAGTCTCTTCTTCAAGTAAACCAATGGACAAAGAAATAGACATCAAAGAGAGATACAAAGATATTAAGGCCAAAAATGAAGAAATAAAAGCTGAAATGTATTCACAGTACTTGAAGCAGACTCCTGGCAGCCATAACAAATTAGTTTCTACATTTGATTATAAGATAGGAAAATTGTAGATGACCTTTTTGCAACCCACATTATAGCATCCTAAGTCATCATCAGATTACAAAAAGGCACATTATGAGATTCCTGCCAAAGATGTTCATCCTATAGACCAAATAGAATTTCATAAGTAAGCTGGAGAAATGCTATACTCAACTATGACCGACAAAGCTATGAGTGTACAAAAACTACAAAATTCTCTAGAGAATATCTAAGCACATCTAAAACTAGAGAAGACATCCTCACAAGCTAAAGATAACATAATTAAATCCCTTGAATATTTGATTATTGAAGTGGGATATTATCCAAAGAATATCAAAGGTATAGAAGAACTCATTAACAAAAAGAATGTAGACATGGATGCATTGAAGAAGCAGCTAAAATTGCGTCCTACTGAACATCCACAGACCAAGGAATTTTTTGAGAATCAAAACCAAAAATATGAGATGATGAACCTCATTCTTCAGTTAACTGCTCAACTAACGTAAATGGAAAATGAGATAGATAAGTTAGTATAGGAGGAAAAGGCCAGCATGGAAGCAGTTACTATCACTACTATTCCTATAGTTACTACAACAATTCCTTCTACTTTAGCAACTTCAGTGGCCACAACAATTCCAATAGCTACAACACTTCTCACTACATCAGTAACTACATCAATTACATAATCATCTACAACAACAGCTCATCCTAGTGATGAAGCAGGGAAATATAAGATATGCAGGATATGTCCATACAAATAAATGAAATAAATAAACTTAAAGATCAAATAAAAAGTCTAGAAGATTAAAATAAGTTGGTACAAATCATGTATAAAAGTGAAACACAGAAGTCAAACAGATTGACTGAAAGAATACAGAAGTTAGAGAAAGAATTGACATTGAAAGAACCACTTGCCCAAGCAAAGAAGCAACTGTGGGTCAATATCATTAACTATGTTAATGATATTTGGCCATCCATCCAAGTCATCTTTGAGAAGAAGGATTTAATCAAGGAAGTAACTGAAGCTATTCAAAAAGTTAAGGGAGAACTTGGTAAGAAGCTAGAGGAGGCCAATGAAATCATTAAGTTTCTTAATTCCAAGAACAAACAGGAATTGAAAGAGATTGGCATACGTGACATGACTGAAACAATTGTAGAAGTAAAAAAGGTAATTTCTAAGAGGGATTTGATGGTACAACTTGAAGACAAGCGTAAAAACATGGAGCTTGCAATAACCAGATTTATGGTGAAATTTTATCTTTTGACGTAGAAAGGTCTGCCTAATCCATTGGTTATTAATGACAGATTGATGAAGCATGAAGACTATGATAAGAAAATTAGAGAAGTGTCAAAGGAACAAGCAAACAATTCAACCATGAAAGGAATTCCAATAGGAAAAGTGCTTTGAGAATCTCTTTTACCTCTAACATGAGGTAAAATATCTCTTTATCAACAAACCTACATTTGAAAAATACACAGAGGCTGATGAAATCTTCAGAAGAATGGTAATGATTAAATTACCAGATGTAGAGTCTTGGGAAAAGTTGAATGATTTATTCTGAAAATGAAAGGTAAAAGAGTGAAAATAGAGTAGTCAAGGTAAAACAGTAAAGAGTAACATATTAGTTAAGTTAAAGAGTATCAGATGAAAGACAAAGTTTAAAAGTAAAAAATAGAGTTTTAAGATAAAGCCAGCATAAAAGACACTCAACATCATAAAAAACAGCCAGCATAGAGCAACAACAAAACCGAGAAAGCAGCAAAAGATAAAAAAAAACAAACAACAAAATCAATAAATGCAGGGACAACTAGCCTTTAGTCTCCTAGGTGTCTCTATCTTCTTGCATGAATATATTTCTTTTTCCTTGAATAATTCGTAATCAGTTTAGGATATTTTGTAATAGTTTTTTGTATAAATACTTCATGATTTGAAGTATTGTGGGTGGATTGTTGAACCTTTCTATGGTTGTATTGATTTGAAACCTAAGGGTTTATTGTGACATTTTCAAGTCAGCAGACTGGACAGAGTAATAAAGGCATTGCATTACAAATTCATGTGTTGGGCCACTTCAGTGAAGTATATTTCATTTGTTAAATTGTTATTTTCTTAAGTATTTCACATACATGTTTTCCAAATTTGGATGTAATAACTGGAATATTATTACATAATTTGTTTAAGTACACTCTGTCTTGAACAATTATTCATTTTGATGTTTTCTTCTAATATCTAGAGTAGGGAATTCTTCATTGCTCCCTAATTTCGATTGACCTCTTTTATTTCCCTCATTATCCGGTTTGAGGAATCTTAACTTCTCCTTGATCTCGATTACAAACCACTTTACCATCCAGCCTAAAAGATCTAAAATTACATAGCTACCTTGCCCTCTGGACACTATCTTTAGAACTTGATTCAGTCCCATTTTCTTGACATTTTGACTCCATAGCCCAATGGTAAAAGAACATTCATCTATCCATTAAATCAGTGATTCCACCACCAAATCAAATCAAAACCCAATCAAGCTTAAATAACTAGCCTAGAATCAATTAATTCAACAAAGTTAAATTATTAAGAGAGAGCCCTCTTTGAGCATTAGGAAGGCTAGATCCTGATCTCAACAGTAGGTTTGTGGCTACCTCTATTATTTATTTAAACGAAACATAACAACCCTAGGGAAATTTTGGAGTGATATTATAGTGGTGACCATACAGGCAAAATCAGTCCTTAATTTAATAAACCTTAAAGGAAATCCTAAATCTCATCTTTTCACCTTAAGGCCATTTTAGGGTTGTCAAAAAGTTTCATTAAAAAATAAAAAATAAATAAAAATTATGGATTCCATAAGAACATACTATACTAGGGCACATCCAAATCCAAACCCTACTATAACTTTTGATAATCCGGACATAATCTTAAGAAAAAAACAATAAAGTAGAAAGTCAAGAAAGCATTAATCAGCTAATCAAAGCAAATTCACCTCCTAAAGAGTTATCAGACTTAGAGGATTTTCAATTTGATTTATCATTTGGGCATTCTTTTTTTCGTACCAAATCTGAAAATTTAACCCATGATACTGTAATAGACCCTACTTTTATTCAATTTAATGAATCAAAGAAGAATACTATACATCTTGATTTAGATCAACATGTTCTAGACACTTTTGACAAACTTTATGCTTTAACCTCAACTTTGATAAGGCACATAGACTAAGCCTATTTTCAACAATAAGTTGAATTAGCTGCCCTAATTGATGCTACTCCTAAGCCTTCTACCATTCCTTTAGAGTCTGTAAATTCATCTTTGTTCAGTAACGCCTCATCTATTATTTCTACTACACTTCATTCCGCAAAATCATTCATCCTCAAGCTTTCTCTTCAGCCTAGAGTTTTATTTCCATCTCCAAATACTTAGAGTTCATCTTCTAGCACTTCTGCTACATTTTCTAGCACTTCAAGCTCATTTGCAAGCACTTCAAGTTCATCTTCGAGCACTACCACTTTACCTCCTAGCCAAGCTAGAATCTTATATGATCCTTTGATCTTACCAGCTCAAGTACATGCCATGCCCCAAGACTACCAGAGTAAAATATTTCAGTTTGATGGTACTGGTCAATATACTACACAACAACATGTAAATAAAATGAATGATTATTTTTAATTACATGAAATTGATGATGAAGATGTACAGATGAGATTATTTGCACAAACACTAGCAAGAGATGTCAAGAAATGGTTTAAAGCTTTACTTGCTAGTCATATTGTTGATTTAACTATTTTACATAGATTGTTTATCAATAAATGGGAAATAAAGAAAAATCCTTTACAAATATTGTCTGAATATGAAAACATTAGAAGAGCTTCTAATGAATATGTTCAGGACTATTGTACTAGGTTTAAAATTATTTATAATGCAATCCCTGCAAATATCAAACTTGCACTAGACTTTCCACTAATCAAATTTTCTGATGGTTTTGACATTGATATGTCTTACCAATTGAGAGAAAGAAACCATCCAACTTTAGAATAGATGTAGAGTGATGCAGTTAGTGTAGAATCTAACTTGTTGCCTAAAAGAGCTAGAATGAGGAATGAGAGGAGAGTTGCCATTAAGGAAGAACCATCCACTTCAGATGTTAAGATAGATAGTTTAGCTAAAAGTTTAGAAACGTTAATCAATAGATTAGAGAATATGGAAAGAAAACCTTAGTGGGAAAATCAACAAGGACCTCAAATTAGAAACCCTAACTTTTGGAAAAATCCCAATACTAGAAAATCAAAAGAAGGTACACCCGATCAACAAATGCCACTCAATATCAAAATTGAGATAACCAAATTGAAAAGACAAGTTCCTTTAATAGAGCTGGTGAAAAATAAATCGTACAAAGCAAAAATTACTGAAACACTTGACATAGGTGAAGGCGAAGATGTTGTAAAACTTAATGATGACCAGCCCAAGTTATTATTTGGTCCAGAAGTGAATGGAAAACGTCAACAAGAGGGTATTCCTCCATTCTACATTAGTTTAAACGTTCATGATAAAATCCTGCATAATGCTATGTTAGATTTAGGAGCATCTCATAACCTAATGCCTAAAGCAGTCATGGAAATATTAAACTTAGACATCACTAGACCCTACAAGGACCTATTTTCCTCTGATTCTAGTCAAGTCAAATGGCTAGGCTTGATAAAATATCTTTGTGTAACTCTAGTCCAATGCCCAGAAAAAAGTATTGTGATGGACATAGTAGTCGCTGATATTCCACCTAAATATGGTATGTTGTTATCTTGCTCATGGAGAGAAAAATTACAAGGATCTCTGCAATTAGACATGCCATATGCTACCATTTCTATATTTTGACAGCAAAGAAAGCTTTATAGAGAAACCTTGATGAAATACATGGTAAGTAGTTCAGAAAGACCACAGAATTACCCTATTTATTCCATGCATTCTGATCTAGACTCATTTATCTTGTATAATTCAGAAAATGGCAAAGATGAAATCACAACTTTAGAAGAAAAACATAAAGAACCTGACAGTGATAATATATTTCATGAATCTAGGTGGCACCTAGATTTTGATGGTTTAGTGAACAGATTAGGAGTAGGTGTAGGAGTTTGGATTCATAACATGGAAAAAAATCCTTCTGAAGGTCATGCTTTCAGATTAAACTTCAAATGCACTAACAACATGGCAAAGTATGAAGCTTTAATTTTAGGATTGCAAATTGTAAGAAACCTTGGAGCCAAGAGAGTTTCTATCATGGGAGACTCGGAATTGATCATAAAAAAAAATAAGGGAGAGTATTTTGTGAATAATCCTAGACTTAGCCAATATAGAGAAACTGTTCTAGATCTGATTAAAGAACTTCTTGAAATTGATTTTGTGGTTATTCCTAGGAAATAGAACATGCAAGCTCATGGTTTTGCTACTTTTGCTAGCACTTGCATATTACCTTTTCAGCCCAGTCACCAATACACTACAGAGGTAAGACACAGGCCTGTTATACTTGATAATTTGAAATATTGGCAGTTTTTTTCACAAGATTATCAAATCTATAATTTTATGAATGCTGAGGGGGAATTCCAAAATTGTAACATAGATACTGATTGTACAGTAGATGACATCATAAATAGTGAGATAGATAAAAATGTTGTAGATATAAATAAACCCACTAAATTCACTAAAGTAGAAATAGATAACTTAGAAAAAGTAGAAATAGAAGAAATAATCGATGGTGATTCTCAGATTTTAAACCTTAAAAATAACTTTTTTCCTAAGGGATTAGCCCCATTAGAAGATTTGTTTGATTCAAATGATGTAGCTAGAAAACCAAAAATGGATTCTTTAAGATCAAACATAGAAGAATGTAATATAGGAACAAAACAAAAACCTAAGCTTATTAAATTATCCAAAGCATTACCTCTAGCTGAAAAGTTGAAATACATAAGTCTGCTTAAATAATTTCAAGATGTCTTTGCCTGGAGTTATGAAGACCTTAAATCTTATAACACCAGCATTATTCAACATAAAATACCCATCAAAGAAGATCAGAAACCCTTTAAACAAAATCTTAGGAAGATTAATCCAGTTCTTATGCCATTGATTGGAAAAGAAGTAAAAGGATGTATGAGGCACAAGTCATAGCACGAATTAGATAATTAGATTGGGTCTCTAATTTAGTCCCCACTAGAAAGAAAATAGGAGAAATAAGACTTTGTGTTGATTTTAGAAACTTGAACAAAGTATCACTAAAGGATAACTATCCCCTCCCTAAAATGGACCACATTCTCCAGAGGGTAGTAGGGTCATCCAAAATTTCATTACTTGATGGATTCTTTGGATACAATCAAGTCCTAGTCCAATATGAAGATCAAGAAAAGACTGCATTCACCCCTCCATGGGGAACTTTCATGTATTTGAAAATTCCCTTTAGATCGATGAAGTTGGAGCAACATTCCAGAGAGCAATGGACATAGATTTTGCAAAAGAAATCCATGAATTTTTAGTCATTTACCTAGATGATATCTCAGTGTTTTCCAAATTAGATAATGAACGTCTATATCATCTAAGAAGAGTATTCATAAAATGCAAAAAATTCGGCATATCCTTAAATCCTAAAAAATCACTTTTTGTATTAGAAGAAGGAAAACTCCTAGGACACATAATTTCAAAATAGGGCATTAGAATTGATCCATCTAAAATAGAAGCAATCCTAAACATTAGTCATCCTAGGAACATTAAAGAATTACAATTATTCTTAGGTAAATTTTTTTTTCTTAGAAGATTCATTTCTAACTTAGCAAAACTAATTAGATATTTGAATTACATGTTGAAAAAGGATTCAACACTTAAGTGGATAGTAGAGGCTAAGCAGTCTTTTGAAGAAATCAAAGAAGCCCTTACTAGAACACCTATCCTCATAAGTCCTAATTTCAATAAAGACTTCATAATTTTTTCATTTGCTTCAAAACACACTATTACAACAGTCTTGTTGCAAAAGAATGATGAGGGTTATGAACAACCCATCGCCTTCTTCAGTAAATATTTGAGAGATGCTACACTAAAGTATAATATAATGGAAAAAAAATCTCTTGCTTTAGTGAAAGCCATAAAGGATTTCATAGTATATATCATGTACCCTAACATAATAGCATATGTTCCAAACTCAGTTGTAAAGGACATTCTAACTCAGAATTGGCCTGATGGAAAAAGAGGCAAATGGATTGCCACCATACTAGAATATGACATTGAGATGAAGCCTACAAAATTGATTAAAGGGCAAGGTTTAGCCAAACTCATGGCTGAATCTAATTGTTGAGCCTTAGACATAAATTTCGTTGCTGCTATAGATGATCAGGAAGAGTTGGCAACTCCACAAATTAGTGAAGCTTTCATAGATTCACCTTGGTATGCAGACATTATTTTTGTTTTACTCAACTTACAAGCTCCTCCTAGTTTATCTAGAACTAAAATTAGATTCCTAAAGATGAAAGCAATGAAATATTGTATCTTAGACAATGTTTTATTTTGGAAAGATAATGGTGGCATTTTGTTAAATTGTTTATTAAAAGATGAAGATGACAAAGTCATGCAAGAATTTCATGCAGGGGATTGTGGGGGACACCTATACTGGAAAACAACTGCTGATAAGATTTTAAGGGCATGTTTTTACTAGCCCACCCTTTTTGCATATGTCAGAAAATATGTGACCTCTTGTCACAAATGGAAAATATTTGACAGCAAGAAAAAACTATTACCTTTACCCCTCAAACCCATCTCCACAGAAATTCCATTTCATCAATGGGGTCTAGAGTTCATTGGTGAAATTCACCCAGCTTCCTCAGCCCAACATAAATGGATGTTGACAGCCACTGATTACTTTACTAAATGGATAGAGGCCATCCCTTCTAGACAAGCCATAGATTCTGTCATCATTTCATTCCTTGAGAACAACATCCTTTCTAGATTTGGATGCCCACAAAATCTCATCACTGATAATGTTGCCGCCTTCAAATCCAAGAAAATGGTAGACTTTTGTAACCGATACCACATTACCCTTGGCCATTCCACAACCTATTACCCTCAAGGTAATGGACTTTCATAAACCTCAAACAAAAGCCTTGTTAATATCATCAAGAAATTGTTAGAAGACAATAAGAAGACTTGGAACAAAAAGTTGGTTAATGCCTTATGGGCAAACATAATAACTACCAAAAAGTCCATTGGCACATCTCCTTATCAACTAGTATATGGAATGGATGTTGTTTTTTCATCCTGTTTAGGAGTACCAGTGATGAAGATGATCCAAGAACTACAAGTAGAATCCAATGATATCCAAAGGAGGATAAATCAAACAATACATTTGCAACAAGCCAAGGAAGAAGTCTATGTCGAATCCCAAGTGATCCAAGATAAAATCAAAAAGATTGTTGACAAGAAAACCAAAGTTGATGATTTTTACAAAGGTGAAAAAGTACTCAAATGGGATTTCATAAGAGAAGAAAAAGGTAAACATGGTAAATTTGATTTCCTATGGAAATTCCCTTACATCATTTATGGTTACAAAAGTAACAATGCATTTTTCTTGAAGCAGTTAGATCAAACAGATCTACTAGGTGGACCAGTCAATGATAGAATTCCGAAGCATTACTTTTCCCCAGATTAACGTTAGTTCATTTGTTTTATTTTCTCATTGTACATAACATTGCAAAGTTTAGATTGGATTGGATGATTACGTTTTGAGGTTGAAGCCTGAAGAGAAGGCCTTAAGCTTTGAAAGGTATAGCATCATATGTATGAATAAAGCAGATCACAGAAAAGCAATTACAAGGAAAGCATAGTCAAAGTTTCAAAGGCTACTGATCTTAAAGTTCTTGAAATTTCACCAGGAAATGTCATCCCCATGTGGAGCCACTGTTAGGGTCTTATAATAACAGGATTCATAATTTTGAATTGACTATGAGTAGTCTTGTACTATCATAAATACTTTTGCTTTCTCCAAAATGTTTTCCCATATTAAAAATAAAAAATGTAAGGAGGGTGAAGTCCTAAAAGAAAAACCAAAGGACCAATAAAAGAAAAAGATAAAAAAAGAGTATAAAGTATAAACCCCACCAAAAAGAGATAAGAAAATAGATTCTGAAAGTGATGCAAATTCAAATGCCACTACTTTTATCTTTACTTTTCAAAATAAGATTATGTGTAGCTTTTCAAAAATGCCACAATCCATGATGGTCAAATAGTTTAACCTTGATTCATTCATGCTTTAAATTTCATGATGATAGATAGAGAATAAAGATTTAGCCAAACTGTTTAATCTTGGCAAATCAGTAGTTAGGTAGAGAATAATAGTGAGCTCAACAGTTTAATCTGAGCCATTGGAAAGTCATAAGGTTAGAATTATATAGTTTGCTTACAAAAGAAAAAGAAATAAAGGTTCAGCAAGCTCAATGCACCTAGTCAATGAAGAAAAAATGTTAGGGTAAATGATGGGTAGACAGAAGCAGTTTTCATAAGGCATAGAAAGCATCAATTGGTTTATTTCATATTATTAACTTCCTTCCAAACTCATTTATCCCTTGTAAATATATTCCTTCCCCTTCATTTTACCTTTTCCCTTATTTCATCTCATTTCCCCTTGTGAAATAACCCTTTTTCCCTTTATTTCAAAGCTTCCCCGATACCCTTTTAACTCATATCCCTAGTATATTTTTTCCCCAAATAACATTTCATTAATCCCCATTTTCATTTGATAAACTATACTTTATTTTAATAAACCCCGGTTGTAATATCTTCCCGAGTCCCACATTTATTACCCCTCATTGCATAATTAATTCTCGTATTTACTTTTTTTAACTATGTTACATTTTAATTAACCCAACCCCACACCCCGACTCATCCCTCGCAACTCTGCTACCCGATAACCCTCCGATCACCCACCTCTAGATCCAATGGTCTGCATTCCATATCGCATGCTCTAACATTCGACTTTTAACATCATAAAAGCATGCAAGATAAGTTGTTTTCCCCACCCACCTTTTTGCTACGTGGCAGCCCCACGTTATATCGTATCCTCCAAAATAATACCACCATACCAATTTTGAGCGTGCGATAAACCACCTTACCACCTCCATGCATAAGACGAAACTACCCTGCTATTTAAATTTAACCCCAGGCCCAAAGATTAACCATTGTTGGTTAAAAACGAAAGAAGTCACCCTTTCCGATCTTTTCACTATTATTCTGTTAAGGATTGCAAAGAAGAACCTCTGTCGACCTATTCTAAAACGCCAGAATATCTGTTGAACTATTTTAAGCCATTGACAACCAGAAGACATTGCCAACTCCGATTTGAAGCAGCATAAAGGCTATTGAAGCCTCAAAAAGCCTCCGCTGCCCCGAGAGAACCCTTTTGGATACCAAAACTTCATTTTCCAAGTATTCTTGAAGTGCTGAAGGCTTGTACTTAAGCTTTGCACATCATTTCTAATAGGTTAATCAATGGAACCAATTTAAGAGCCTTGCCAACCTAAAGAAAGCCACTGTTGCATCCAAAACCCTTTTTGCAGACTGCATTCATCTTTTCACACTATTCTAGAGGTCATAAGCCTACTTCTTAAGCCATATAGTAATAAATTGAATATAATAAAAAAATATATGGCTTCCCAAAGCATTCTGAATGCAAAACTCCTGGAAACTCCTCACCTAGATATTGACCACCTCCCATTGGTCGATAAAGATTTCCAGATCAAAGAAATAGCCTCCCCTAACAATCTGTTAAAACTCCACTACTGGAGCAAAGATAAATTCCTCAACCAGAATGATGATACTCAGCTATGGGAGTCAAATTTACCAAAATACTTGTTCCCACAAGTATACCAGTTCCCTGAAATCATCCACCTATGCCAACTCTGCTATTCCCTTAGTCTAAGAGCCATAGTCTCTCCTAACCAACAAATTTTGTTCACAATCACTGCAGGATCAATAAATGAAATGTTGTAAATCCAGCCAAATCCTAATGAAGCCCCATTTTCTATTGAAAACCTAATTGATCTGTACCTAAACCTGGACCTTCCCAAGAGATCCCAAATTTTTTAGACTTTCCTCCTAGAAAAGGCTCAAGTTCCTACAGACAACCCTCCATATTCCGCCACCATTTTCTCTGAGAGAACCAGACAGATTATAGCCATGTTGTCATGTATTCTAGGATATACTACTGATGAACATGTAGATGAACCTATACTTCGTTTCCTTTCTATTTTTTTCCTAGACAACCCTCTAGCTACAGTTTTCATTTTTTCCCAATTCTTAGCAGACAGAATCCATGATTAATTGATCAAATTTCCAGATGAAAGAGTATTCAAATACTCTTTAGTATTGTTCCATATGTTTCTATATTTCCAATTAGAAGGGTTTATAGTTAACATCCAAAAACTAGACACTAAGGGCAATCCTAGATATGTTATCTTTTGGACACCCTTAATCCAAAAATATTCCACTGATTTTAGCTACGAGGATTTCATTGATTCATTTGTTCACCAAGTTGTTAACATGCTAAGCAGTAACAATAAACCCAGGGTCAGTGATGAAATAAAGAAAGTTTTACAGTTGTCAAAACACAATAGAACATGGGAATAGTATTTACACCATAACTACACTGAAATTAGGGTATATGGATGTCAACTCACTCCATATAAGCTGCCGAAATATCTCCCCATGAGAATATTTGCACTAGAATATATCAGGCAGATAATAAATTAAGATGATGTTAATTTTATATCAGCCAAGAAGAAAACACAGTTTAAAATTAAGGACTAGCTTGGTCTTTTATCTGAAATAATAGTGACACTGGAGAGGAAGCAGAAATATGTTTACAAGAAATGAAGTTCAGTGATAGTTTCAAATGGCAGTATGATCCTTTGGGTGTCATAAACAAACTGAGACTCAAGTTTAAATTGGCCCTTTTATGCATGAGTCCAAGCCAGATATTGAAAGATATGCCAACTAGTCAGAGTGGTTGGAAAACACCTTAATGGATATGGAGGAGCATGTGGATACTAGTTCCATTCTATATACTCCAACCCTATAGGACATAAATGCAAAAAGGACTAGAGAACAACGTTCTTTCTCAAACAAAGATACAACAGATAACAAATTTGAAATGATGTATAGAAAAAGAAAAAAGCTGAATCTAGTAATGAGCAAGAAGAAGTATTTGATACAATTGAGATCATTGATACAGAAACTATAATTAAATAAAATGAACTTCCATCAGTTTCAAAGGAAACTCATCAACCTTCAACTTCTAGTGCTCAGATCATCGAGAAGCAACATAGTGTTGAAGTCTCTTATTCAAGTAAACCAATGGATAGAGAAATAGACATCAAAGAGAGAAACAAAGATATTAAGGCCTAAAATGAAGAAACAAAATATGAAATATATTCACAGTACTTGTAGCAGACTCCTAGAAGCCATAACAGATTACTTTCTACATTTGATTATAAGATAGGAAAAATGCAGATGACCTTTTTATAGCCCACAGTACAACATCCTAAGTCATCAGCAGATTACAAAAAGACATATTATGAGATTCCTGCCAAATATGTTCATCCTATAGACCAAATAGAATTTCATAAGCAAGATGGAGAAATGTTATACTCAACTATGACCGACAAAGCTATGAGTTTAAAAAAACTACAAAATTCCCTAGAGAATATCAAAGCACAGTTAAAACTAGAGAAGGCATCCTCACAAGCTAAAGATAACATAATTAAATCCCTTGAAGATTTGGTTATTGAAGTGGGATATGATCCAAAGAATGTCAAAGGTGTAGAAGAACTCATTAAGAAAAGGAATGAAGACATTGCTACATTGAAGAAGCATCTAAAATTGCCTCCTACTGAACATCCATAGACCAAGGAAGTTCTAGAGAATCAAAACCAAAAAGATGAGATGATGAACCTCATTCTTTAGTTAACTGCTCAATTAACAGAAATGGAAAATGAGATGGATAAGTTAGTATAGGAGAAAAAGGTCAGCATGGAAGCAATTATTGTCACTACTATTCCTACAATTACTATAATAGTTCCTTCTACTTTAGCAGCTTCAACGGCCACAATAGTTCTAGTAGCTACAACACTTCCCACTATATCACCAACTAAATCAGTTACAAAATAATCTACAACGACAACTCATCTTAGTGATGAAGAAGGTAAATTAATCAAAGAAATGCAGGATATGTCCATCCAAACAAATGAAATAAATAGACTTAAAGATCAAATAAAAATTATAGAAGATGAAAAGAAGTTGGTACAAATCATGCATAAAAATGAAACACAGAAATCAAATAGATTGACTGAAAGAATACAAAAGTTAGATAAAGAATTTACATTGAAAGAACCACTTGTCCAAGCAAAGCAGCAACTATGGGTCAATATCATTAACTATGTTAATGATATTTGGCCATCCATCCAAATCATCTTTGAGCAGAAGGATTTAATCAAGGAAGTAACTGAAACTATTCAAAAAGTTAAGGGAGAACTTGGTCAGAAGCTAGAGGAGGCCAATGAAATAATTAAGTTTCTTAATTCCAAGAACAAACAGGAATTGGAAGAGATTGGCATAAGTGACAGGACTAAAACAATTCCGGAAGTGAAAATGGTAATTTCTATGAGGAACTTGATGGTACAACTTGAAGACAAGTGTCAAAACATGGAGCTTGCAATAACCAGATTTATGGTGAAATTTGATCTTTTGAGGTAGAAAGCTCTGCCTAATCCATTGGTTATTGATGACAGATTGATGAAGCATGAAGATTATGATAAGAAAATCAAAGAAGTGTCAAAAGAACAAGCAAACAATTCAGCCATGAAATGAATTCCAATAGGAAAAGTGCTCTAAGAATCTCTTTTACCTCTAACATGAGGTAAAATATCTCTTTATCAACAAACCTACATTTGAAAAATACACAGAGGCTGATGAAATCTTCAGAAGAATGGTAAATATTAAATCACCAGATGTAGAGTCTTGGGAAAAGTTGAATGATTTACTATGAAAAAGAAAGGTAAAACAATGAAAACAGAGCAGTCAAGAGTAGTAAAGGTAAAACAATAAAGAGTAACAGATTAGTTATGTTAAAGAGTATCATATGAAAGACAAAGTTTAAAAGTTAAAAACTGAGTTTGAAGATAAAGCCAGTGTAAAAGACACTCAACATCATAAAAAACAGCCAGCGTAGAGCAACATCAAAAGAGAGAAAGCAACAAAAGATCAAAACAACAAACAAAAAAATCAATAAATGTAGGGACAAGTAGCCTTCAGTCTCTTAGGTGTCTCTATCTTCTTGCATGAAGATATTTCTTTTTCCTTGAATAATTCCTAAATCAGTTTAGGATATTTTGTAATAGTTTTTTGTATAAATATTTCATAATTTGAAGTATTGTGGGTGGATCGCTGAACCTTTCTATGGTTGTATTGATATGAAACCTAAGGGTTTATTGTAACATTTTCAAGTCAGCAGACTAGACTGAGTAATAAAAGCATTGCATTACATGGTTCATGTGTTGGGCCACTTCAATGAAGCATCTTTCATTTGTTAAATTGTTATTTCTTAAGTATTTCACATACTTACATGTTTTCCAAATTTGGATGTAATAACTAGAATATATTACAGAATTTGTTTAAGTATGCTCTGTCTTGAACAATTATTCATTTTGATGTTTTCTTCTGATATCTAGAGTAGTGAATTCTTCATTCCTCCCTAGTTTCGATTGACCTTTTTCATTTCCCTCATTATCTGATTTGATGAATCCTTAACTGCTCCTTGATCTCGATTAAAAACCACTTCACCATCTAGCCTAAAAGATCTGAAATTACTCAACTACCTTGACCTGTGGACACTATCTTTAGAACTTGATTCAGTCTTGTTTTCTTGACATTTTGACTCCATAGCCCAATGGTAAAAGAACATTCATCTATCCATCTAAATCAGTGATTCCACCACCAAATCAAATCAAAACCCAATCAAGCTTAAGTAACTAGCCTAAAATCAATTAATTCAACAAAGTTAAATTATTAAGATAGAGCCCTCTCTGAGCATTAGAAAGACTAGATCCTGATCTCAAAAGTAGGTTTGTGGTTACCTTTATTATTTTTTTAAACACAACATAACAACCCTAGGGAAATTTTGGAGTGATAACAGAACCTGCACAAATCTTCTCACTTTTTGTTAAGAAAAGATGCACAATCTACCAAATCTACGCGCTCTATAATCAACTGAGGTTGCGTAGGTCGACTTTGACCTTTCTTTGCCTCACAAATCCAAACTCGATTTGCCTCCACTAATTTACACCAAGATGCACTATGCTTTACTTCATGCAGGACAATGACTCAATCCTCAAACGAACAACACAACCTTTCAATTTGATCACATTGTTCCACACATAAATATAGAAAATATTGATTATGCCGACAAATATTCACACATGGACGCACTAGCAGACGAGGCTCCACGCTCACCTATCTCTCTCAGCCACAAAGGCTCACCGCGTTAATCTCAACCATAAGGACCCAACTCAACCCTGACGCTATGATACCAACTAAAAAGTAATAGGAAGATAAATCAAAATTGTGAATAAAACTGCGACACTCAGGTGAGGAGCAGTTGAGTCTGCCACAACATTGCATTCATTAATTAAACAATCACACATACATGAATATAATGGTTACATCCCACAACAATCTCATAGAAAATAAGATCTAAATCTAAACTTAGAAAACAATCAAAACAATCTTTCTCCGTTATTTCTAAATATAATTACAGATTTGAGTTTTGTAATTTCTAAACTTAAAAAACAACCAAAACAATATTTCTCCATTATTTCTAAATATAATAATACATTTAAATTTAATGGTTTATCTTATACAAAAGTATTTAAAAACCTTTTTAAACTATTAAATATATTTTTACTAAAAATATATTTAAAACCATAAAGCCACAATTACACTTAAAATTAACTAGCCTAAAAAAAAATACCAAAGACAGTAACACCATAGCTATAAATCACAAAACATATAAAAAAGCCAAATTTCAATAAAAACAAATTTGGAAAAAAACAAATTTTTTTGCTTTTCCTTTATATGGATTACAAGTTGAATATCCAACAAAATGAAAAAGCAAATGATTTAATATTTTTATAAACTTAATTTTATATTGATTACAAATTTAATATCCAACCAGATGAAGCAAAGTCAAGGTCAATTGAATACACTAAATCTAAATCTGCAATCCATTTTCTTTGTCAATGCTTCTATTCAATAGAAAATCCTGATATTGTAGAAGATCCACATTAAGAAATTCAATGTTTGCAGCCCGTATATTGGCTAGTTTAGGAGATGTGACATGATTTAATAATAATTAAATCTAAAAACACTTAGTAATCATGCAAATATCAAATCCAGAATGTTCTGGCTAGTTACGTATAATCTTCAAAGAAAATATTGTCCAATGAACCCCAAAAGTTTGCTTATTAAAAATAATTAAAAATTTTCTGTTTTGGTTAAAATTATTAAAAACAATACTATAATATAATTAAAATGAATATTAGAATTGTAAAATTAATTAAATTTAAAGGGTGTTTTAGATTTGAAATTCTTATTTTGTTTCTCAATTTTTTCTAATAAGGGGTTGATTCTAAGCACTAGCACTATAACCTTGAACTACTTAGTATGTAATACTTTATTTTTATGATCATCCACAATTGAGTTGCCCCTTAAGGCTTCCAAATGAGTATTACCATGTGAGATTTTAATTAAATATAATAGATTTAGATATTATTTTAAAATATAAATGGATTTTAATTAAACTTTAATTAATGGTACTTATGATGATGATTAAAGTTCACTAAAATTGAATGTGATTTTTTGAATTTTAAAAAAGACTAATCGAATCTTTTAAATTTTATTTCTATGCTTATAAAACATTTAAAGAAGTGTTCCAAAATTACTAATGTTTTATTGAGTTAAAAGGTAAATAAGGTTGGTGATGTTATAAATATTTTGAAATTTAGATACAATAGTGACAATGTGAATATTTAGTTCCTATATAAGGCAATATTGGTATTCATTGATCATTTAATTTTTCAACCCATGGTCTAGTGACTTGCAAGGCTCTCGATGTTACATACACAGAATTCCTATTACTTCTAACCTAAGTCCTGTTACGACCTAACTCTATAATGTGGATTAGGTATGTGGCTGCTCACATATTGAGATCATTACTCAATACCTAACTTCCGGTGATTGTTTGTACTAAGGTTAAGCAATTCTACAAAGCTATGGTTTCGTAGCAACCACTGTTGAGTTCGCAGTGGTTGGATTTCATAGCACTACTACGAAATCATCACCTTTCACACTCGAAATTAAAACATGGCCCAAATAAATACATGAAAGAAAATTCAATCAAATTGTTCATAGTAAAATTCAACACGGGGTAACAAATGAAATTAACACACAATGGCATAAATTAAACACAACCATTTTATCTATTTTGCAATTAAAAGGAATACAAACTACAATATGCTAATAAAATAGCAAACAAATATAGTGCAAGGATCACATGACACCTATTAATAAGTAGTTGTAAATATGCAATTATTGAGTTAGTGCCTCTTTTATTTTATACATAGTAATATATTAAAGCAAGTCTTAAACATTCTTCGTTCTAATCTAAAAACGATAGTAAGAGAACTAGTAAATATTCAATTCATACCTTGAACTTCGTGTAATGTATGGACAAAGTAAGCTGGAAAAGACGTGGATTGGTAAAAAATAAAGTAGTTTCGTAGAAAAAATCACAATTCCTTTGCCTATCAAATAGTCTGGATAATTTAAGAGAAAAAAATTTTCATCTTCAACCGTCTTAGTGTCATAAAGATGACACACTCTTTCAACTATAACATTTTGGTAGTTGACTTTCGACAAAATATTTCTTCTCATCCCATCGTATTTTGTGAATTGACAAATGATTGGTTTCATTATGGATCTCACAAGTATTTTTTCTTATTTTAACCATATTTATTTTCCACTTTACACTAGTCAAGACAAAGAAATACTTTTGATTTGAATATTTGAATTCATCAATTCCTTATAATAGCTTAGTTTCCTTTTTTCGTCTAACTATTTATTACCACAGTTTCTCCCTAAATTTAGAGGTAATAATATTTTTTAATATTAGGCGTTGTCTAACTATTCTATGTTTTGAAGTTTTTTTGACAAATTTGACAGAACAATTTTTGGTCAGATCGTAATTGTTTGTTGTTTAAAATGTGTTTAAGAAGGCATACGTAGATTCAGCACCTTGAAAAACCCCTAGGGCACTCAGATAATGCAAGGATCATAGTTAGGCTTGTGATTTCAATAAATTACTACTCAATTTCAAGAAAATTTGACCATAAAATATGTCAAGAAAACTTTCAAACCAGAGAATAGTTAAACTATAGATTAATATTATCCCTATTCTACAAAATGATATCCTCATTTATCCCCCAATGGCCTAAACAAGATTGCGCATCCTTATGCCATTCCCGCTTGAACCAAAAGTGATTTTGGCTAATATTAGAAGCAATTGTAGGAAACTTCTTGTCTTCCACATTGTTTAACCTCTTTTTATACTTGATATATCTAGTCATAATTATGCTTTCAATGGGGAAAAGACTTGATACGATGAGAGGATATCATAGGTTGTATTTTAATTAATATTGCGATTATATGTTATAGAATGTTTTTGGATATGTTTTATCTTCCTCCATGACTCTCTAGAGATATTGTACCTCCAAACATCACATCCATATAAAATAAAGTGACAAAGGTTTCAAAGATGAGTTTTTTTAAACCCATATCTAAATATCCATTGACTTACAAGTGTTTTCAATTCCATAATAAGCTTTCAATCCTCCATCTATCATTTTCTCAATGCTATGATTCTAATTGAGCTTGTCATGGATATTAATTGCAAGATATTTGTATGAAGAAACTATGTCCAAGTTGTTGTTGTTGTTTAATTATCATGACTTTCATAAAATTTTAAAATTTGTTATAGTTATCTCTCTTAAAATCTTGCAAACCAAAAGTTTGAAAATTTGGTGAAATGGGTTTGCACAAAAGAAAGTTATATATTTTGATGAAATATTTACTCCTATTGTGGGAATGACTTCAAATAGAACTACTTTAAGTTTAGTGGCAATAGAAGATCGCCATCTTAAGTATTTAGATGTAAAGACAACTTTTGTCTATGGGGATTTGGAGGAAGAGATTTATATGTGATGACCACAAGGATATGAAGTAAAAGGGAAGGAAAACTTAGTATGTAGATTGTAGAATAGCTTGTATTGTTTAAAGCAAACTCCAAGGCAATGATATTTGAATATTGACAAGTTTATTTATGTAGATGTTATTTTGACCACTATGTTTAATTTAAGAAATTACATAATGACAACTATATTATCTTGTTATCATATTTAGATGGCATGCTTGTTTGGGGTCTAACATGAAATATATAAATGTGCTCAAAATAAAATTAGCTAATTCATTTACTATGAAGGATTTGGGTGTTGCAAAGAAAATCCTTGATATGAGAATAACAAGAGATATGAAAAATGATAAATTAACATTGTCTCAGAGTGAGTACTTAGAAAATGTGTTGGAAATATTTAAAATGAAATATGCAAAACTAGTTAGTGCACATTTGGCTAGCCAATTCAAATTGACTAAGGAGATCTATCCCAAGACAAAGGAGGAGATAGACTACATGTCTAAGGTTCCATATTCATCAATAGTTGGTAGTTTCATGTATGTAATGGTGTGCACAAGGGAATATATTTCACATGTAGTGGGAGTTGTGAGCAGTTGTATGGACGATATAGGTAAAGAGGATTGGAAGGTAGTTGTAAAGTGGATTCTAAAGTATTTGAGAGGTACTACTACTCAATAATGATGCTTTCGAGGCTCAAGGAATTATTCTATGGGAAGGTGCTGACTTAGATATGCCAAGTGATATATATATTGGGAGGAACACCATGAGATATGTTTTTATTGAAGGTGGAACAATAGTAAGTTGGATTTTGAAATTACAAAGGGTTGTTGCACTTTTAACAATAGAAGTAGAGTATGTTGCTACTACAAAGGCTAGCAAAGAGATGATTTGGCTATAGAGGTTCATGGAGGAATTGAGAAAGAAGTAAGAGAATATCGGGCTGTAGAGTGATAACAAGAGTACCATTCATCTTGTAATGAAATAGAAATTTCATTCTAAGGCTAAGCATATACAAATCATGTATTATTTCATAGCATCGATTTCGGAAGAGGGGCAACTAATGTTGGAAAAGATGCATACTATCCAAAATCCTACAAACATGTTAATGAAGGTAGTAAGCAAAGAGAATTTGAGTTTCTTCTTAGTTTTAGGTGGTCTTCAAGCATGATTATGAAGATGTCAAACTAGAAAGGTCTAAAGTTGAAGCATAGTCTAAAATGTGTAGTAGTAGTGGAATTGTTGTATTTAATCTCCAAGAAGGAGATTGTCAGTTATGGAGCCTGATTATATCTTTGGTTTGGAGGTCTTGTTTTTTAGTTGTGTTTTCACCTAGTTCCTAATGGGGGTGTGGGGGGGGGGGCGGGGGGGGGGGGGTGGGGGGCAGCGGATTTCCCCCTACTAGTGTTGCCATGAGGGCCACACAAATTATTTGGAGTCTCTCCTAGTGGTGGTTTGGAGGCAATGCCTTCGAAGAGAATTTTTCGGAAACATTTCCATGTGAAATACTGTAATTTTATAGTCATTCTAGATCGTTCGTCATTAGGTTATATGTTTGGTGATAGATGTTATGTTGGGTATTTTTCCCTAGAAGGAAACCCTCTTTTATGAGGGAATTAAATTACAACCATGATTATTAAGATACCATTGTAGTTGAGAGAGAGGAGAATATGATAGAAAGAATATGAGGTTGCAGTGGATGTTTTATATGTTGCAATCTTTTCATTTAATGAAATGAAATAAAAGGAAGGAAAAGTTATTTCTCCATGGACATATCTGAAATCAAGTTACCACATATATTAGTGTCTCCTTTGTATTGTTTCATTATATGTTTTATTTGATTAATTTTGATTTTGTTTCTCTATGATTTTATTCCTAACTTTAGGAATTTACAGGTTAAGTTACTCAGATAGAAGACCAAAGGAAACTGCTCACAAACATATCACATATCAATACACCAGTATTCTTGACGTGGTTAAAACCCTCAAAGAGGGGAAATAGTCCACGGCTTGAGCCAATGCGACCACTTTAGGAAATTTATTAATAAAAGAAAGAAAAATTACATAAGCTTCTCTCATGAACGATCACCATACAAATGACCCTCCATGCTCTTTAAATAGATATCATGGACCAATCGGGTGCTAAGCCATGGATCAAGTGTCGTTAATATCGAGGAGAGAATGAACCGTTGGATTAATTAATGTCCAAAACATATTGTGACCATCAAATTGTT
Organism: Pinus taeda; assembly: GCA_000404065.3. Lineage (NCBI taxonomy): Eukaryota > Viridiplantae > Streptophyta > Pinopsida > Pinales > Pinaceae > Pinus > Pinus taeda. The sequence goes on from APFE031637320.1 coordinate 150,964, forward strand.
AGTTACAAAGGTACATACTAAAGAAACACACTTTACCTAACTCTACACTAGACCAAGTTATAATTAACTATTTCCTATGTGTCAGAATATCATAACATCCCCCCTTAAGAAAAATTTGGGATAGGATTGAAGGATGTACAAATATGACACAATATGAGAAGGAAGGAGGCATTAGAGTCTATCCCCCCTTAGTGACAACTTCCTGAACTCCAACCATAAATTGAAGTTTAGTAATCTTTGCCTCTGTGAGAGCCTTTGTAAAGATGTCTGCAACTTCATCATGGGTTGAATAGTGTTGCACTTCAAGAACATGGTCATGAATGAGCTTTCTGATGAAGTACATGTGTATTTCAATGTGTTTGCTGTGTTGATGTTGGACTGGATCTTTGCATAGTTGAATGGCACTTTGATTATCACACCAAAGTGTAGTCGGATGTTGTTGAAAGCCAAGCTTTGACAGGATCTGACGAAGCCACAAGGCTTCCTTACTAGCTTCTACGGCACCATGGTACTCTGCTTCTATTGAAGAAAGAGAAATGGCACTTTTTTTCTACAATCCCATGTAATAGGTCCATAACCGAGAGTGAAGACATAATCGACAGTAGACTTCTGATCATCAGGGTCACCAACCCAATTGAAATCAGTGAAACTAACCAATAGAGGAGATCCTTCTGCACTATAATGAATCCAATACTGAACTATACCTTGAACATAACGAAGTATTCTCTTAGCTGCTTTCTAATGAATTTCATGTGGGTTTTGCATAAACCGAGAAATAAGGCCAATAACAAAGGAAAGGTTAGGACGAGTATGGGTCAGATATAAAATTTTTCCTACAAGATGATGGTATAAGTTAGCATCAACTTCAGGGGAAGTACAAGTGACTGAAAGTTTGGCTCCAGACGAAAAGGGAGAAGGGGCTGGCTTACAATCTTCCATGTGAAAGTGGCGTAGAAGATCACAAACATACTTGGATTAGGAAAGGGAAATACCTTCCTTGGATTGCAAGACTTGAAGACCAAGAAAATAATGCAAGTGTCCTAAGTTTGTCATTTCAAACTTATTTTTAAGGCTGGACTTCACATGGTTTATAAGGTTTGGATCACTACTAGTAAGGATAAGATCATCAACATAAAGAACAAGAATGATAAGAGACTTACTCACTTTCTTGGTGTAGACAGTATTTTCAAAATGACACCTAGAAAAGCTGGTATCTAAAAGAAAGCTATCCATTTTGGCATACCAAGCCCGAGGGGCTTACTTGAGACGATAAAGGGATTTATTAAGTCGACATACAAGGCTGGAGTCTATTTGTATAAAGCCAGGAGGTTGTTCCATATAGATTTCTTCATGCAAGTCCCCATGCAAGAAGGAATATTTAACATCCATCTGATGGACTTCCCTTTTGAAAGAGGCAGTAAGGGAAAGAACAAGGCAGATAGAGTTCATTTTTGCAACAGGGGAGAAGGTTTTAGTATAGTCAATGCCTTCAACTTGTGAAAAACCCTTAGCAACAAGACAAGCTTTATGTTTATCAACTTTTCCATTTGGTCCAAACTTGGTTCTGTAAACCCATTTGCATCTAACAAGTTTTCGTCCCTTTGGAAGATGAACAAGATCCCATGTATCATTTTCCAATGATGAACGATATTATTCATTCATAGTTGCATCCCAATCTAGATGGCCTGAAGCTTCTACAAAGGTGTCAGGATCATAATTCGCTAAAGCTTGAGCTAGTAAAGAAGAGGCTCTATCGAACTAAGAACGTGTATGTCGTTGATCTGTAGGATCACTTGCAAGAGCACCTGCTGCATTCCGAGTAGCACGGACCCATTTTGGAAGTTGAGGAGTTGAAAGAGGATCCTGAGAAGGTGGAGGAGGATTGTCATCCTCACTGTCATCATTTGAAGAAGAAATATTTTCAGAAGTAGAAGGGATAGAGAGAGGTGGCACATCTGCCAAACTAGGCTTGTAGGCCGATATATTTTTCAGCAAAATTTACATCTCTTCTAATGATAACATTTTTGGACTTAAGTGGAATAACTCTATATCCTTTGACATCTTTAGAATATCCAAAAAAAATACATTTTTCACTCTTAGGTTCTAAAGCTTTATGTTTCTCATCTAGAATATGGACCCATGCTTCACTTCCAAAAACATGAAAGTGACTTACATCTGGTTTAATT
>APFE031637320.1:160601-186382 GCA_000404065.3 Pinus taeda
ATTTGTCATGATCCTTGGACTTAAAAACAGAGTTTTTAAATCCAAGGCATAAAATGATCTGTAGCTGATGAAAGTAACAATAAAACACATGTACATACCTCCCTCTGGCTTGCTGGGCACTCACTGACCTTGACTCGTGACCTTGACATAATTTTAACTCAAAACCCTAGACCTAAGACCATGGGACCTCAAGACAAAATAACGACAAGTATGACTCAAGTACATTGATAGTATGACCTCATCCAGCAAAGCCAAGAAGGGAAAAATGACTAGCTTCCTCCATTCAGTGTTATGCAATATGCCCTAGCGGATCAAAAATTGACACTGATGAGACACCTAACCATGCATATGCAAAGAGCAATTGATCACTGATGGAGGGCTTAAGACCGACACTAACAGGTTCAAAAGGTGATTGGGTGATGCAGATATATTTGATGATTGAATGTCAGTTATGATGTTGTTGATGGATCCAGTCTAAAAATTTATGAAACGTGGTCCCTGGAGGAAGAGAGAAGGTTGTATCCTTCTGTAGGTCAGCTCCTACATACTAATAAACATATCGGCTAGTACAAGAGCTAGGGGGTTGTAGCTCCCTTCCAATAGTAGCTCGAAAATGGGAGAAGGTTGCAACCTTCTGCAGGTTGAAGCCTGTGTGCTGGTATAAGTTTGCACTAGTACAAAATTGTAAACAGAATTTTCTTATTATTAAAAGAAGACAGAGACGACAGCAGCAGGTGGTTTTTACCACATTGGGTTTCCACCTTATATCTTGGTGTTCATGTGTGATGCTTATGATTTATTCTACTTTTATTGCACTCTCTAATTAATATCTGACATACTAGTTAAAGTTCAATACTTGATAAATTGGGTAAAACAATAGTTCTCTGCATATACGCTAGTTTCTTTAATAACAGTCGTGTGTACACGTTGGTTCACTTAGCTAAAGTAGCATATACAAATATGCCTATGGAAATGAAAAATTGTTGAGTTACTAATACTGATTCACCCCCCATCTCAGTATTATTTCCAACAGTCAGAGTAATGCATGAGGTGAGAATCACAGAGGTTACAGTGGGAGGACCCAGGGAAAACTATGCAAGGAAATAGGAGGCTTGGAGGACAAAGGAGAAGGCATATGTGTTGTCTATTCTATCTATGAGCAATAGTGAGGGATTGTATTGAGAGCTAAAGCTTTGTGTAATCCTGAGATATTTCCACTTGTATGATAATACAGATAGCAGGGTTTTTAGCTGAGGCTTTCCCCAGAGTATTCTTTTGTGTTTCATGTGTGATTGAATCTTCTTCTCTGTTATATGTGTTCTGTTTGATCTTTCTCAAAATCAATTAAGCTTCCGCAAGTTTGATTGTAGAAGTAGATTAAGTATTTTTCTTTAGTACATCGCATAATCAATTTAATCTACAGTGTGAATTTCTACACCATCCACTAAAAAGTAGCCAAAAGTGCAAACAATTGACATTGGTGCAAATGAATAGATCTAAAACCCACAATAAGTAGGGAAATCTACCCCACAATAGGAGGAATGACCATAGCCCCTACCACAAGAGCCTAAATAAGAGCATCCCAACGCACCATAGAGATACCCTGAAGAAGATGAATCAAATCCAGGAGGTGAGAAGAGACCATTGCAGGGTCAACAAAATGGGGCAAGAAGGAGGCAGAAGGGGAGAAAGACAACATGCCAAGATGCACCTTCTCTGTCAAAGGAGGACTTAGATAAAATAATCAAGAAGATCAAAGAGGTGATGGAGTAGGGAATCACCCCTCTCTTCACAATTATTGAAAAGGAAGTGCAATAGCAGAGGGAATTTGTTGTTGTTGTGACAAACACCCTCCAAAATTTGGTCTACACTTGAATTTTGGAGCCCATTGTCGATCTTGTGATTGTTCATTCTGTAATCACTTTATGTTCGATCGATAAGTGTCAAATGAACATGCTCACAAACACTCAGTCCTCAGCAAGTTCATGAGAATGCTCTTTTATGAAATCTTGAATAAGCATAGAAAAATTCCATCAAGGCAGTGCATATGCGATGTTCAACCCATGTCAATAGTCAGTGTGCACTTTCATTGATAATACCTCACTTTTTTTTGTGAATGTACTTCTATTTCAGTGAGTTTTCAAACTGTCAATTTTGCGCACCTTTGATTTCATGAGTGTCACTTTCATGTTTTGACTATCGGTTCACTTTCTTTCACCTTAATTAGTGTCATTTCCATGTTGTCTTAGAAAATGGCATCTTTTGGCATGGGAAGTGTTGTTTATCGTGTAAAATGGAGTTTTTACAAGGGAAAATTTGGTGTTGATGAGTCCTTCTAGTCATGTAGACATGTTTTACACTCATTCCAAAATATTTATGCATTGTCACATAAGTTTCATCACTTTCATTGCAAAGTGTACCTTTGTGTTGCAGTTGGAGAGGTATGTTGTATCACTATTACATTGAGGACATTGTGTTGTTATTTTTTTTCTGGGTAATCAATGTTGTGTCGTCTACTATTTGAGTTTGTGATAAAGATCTGATTTTTTCTATGTTCACGTGAGCTTCACTGATCTCACACTTAGCCTTATTCATAAAATTTCACTCCCAGGAAGCTTAACTTCACTTAGCCTCCCAGAACTATGCACTACGAAGTCTCAACCCTTAATCCTTGAAATTTCCTATTGCAACTATGCACTATGCATTTGCAGTGCCCAAACTTGACCCCTGAGCTATGGAACTATGCAATTTCTTCCCTCTAGTCATCCAAAGTTGTGCACTACGCAATTTCAAGCCTAAATCTTCTAGCCTGGCACCTTGAGTTGTGAAACTGTGTAATCCATGAGATTTTTCTCCCTCAAGAACTGGCCAATGCGAAACTTCAAGCATCAGTCCTCAATCTTGATCCCTTGATCCCCTCAACTTTGCAATCTCCCATCTTATTCTCCTCCCAAAACTACACATTGGGAAACTCCAAGCCTCAAGCCTCGACCTTGAGCTATTAAGTCTGTCAACTGTGCAGTCACCTAGCCTAGCCTCTCATAATTGTGCATTTGGAAACTTCAAGGCTCAAGCCTCAAGCTTGAAATCATGAGTCCCTCAACTACGCAGTTCCTTAAGTATTTCTTTCTAGAACTGCGCATTAGGAAACCTCAATCAAGCCCCAACCTTGAAATCCTGAACCCCTCAATTGCGCAATCCTTTGACCCTGGCCATCCTAAATTGCGCATTACACAATTTCAAGCCTTAGTCCCAAACCTTGGCCTCTAGAACTGTGCAATTCCTGAGTCAATTACCCTATCTTTTAATTGGTTCCAACCTTAACAAGTGATTTAATGAAACATGTTAGATTAGGATTCTTTGAATTGATTCCAGCTTGTCATGAGTGGTTTTCAGTAAGTACTCATGTTTAGTCAATTTAATGTCTTAAATTGCTCTACATAAATTATCAATCCGGGTATCGTAAACTGATGAAGTGTGGTGCACCATATGTGCTTAGTTAACCTTTTTCTTACTTCGTTGTTTTATAGATTTTATTTTGTTTTGGGGTTTTGTTTTTGTTGGTCTCCTAAAGTGTCTAATGCAAATGCAAATCCTATTCTAAGGTCTTAAGAATACTTTTAAAGGTCAAGTATGGATGTAGATTTCAAGACAAGATTTATGTCCCTAATGGTAACTTCCAATACTTAGCACTTCAAAAGATCTCAAAACATGTTATTGATGGAATTAGTACTTAAACAAAAGTGTAAATATGCAACTCCTTCAATCAAACAAAGGATGAAATACTGATCATGAAATCACTTTCTCTGCTGCTTGTCTAAATACGGAAATAAAAGTTAAGCTATTTCACTCAAACAAATCAAAAACTGCAAACTAATAAAAGAAAAATCAAATCACATCATTCATATTTCGATCCCTTGCCAGTTAGTATAGCTATGGCTTTCAGAGATAACCATCAATGAAATGAGCAATCCAATATCTAATTGCAGAAAAGTAAACTAAAATCAAATCACAACATTCATATTTCGATCCTCGCTAGTTAGTCTAGCTATGGCTTTCGGAGGTAACCGTCAATGAAATGAGCAATCCAGTATCTAATTGCAGAAAAGTAAACTAAAATCAAATCACAACATTCATATTTCGATCCCTCGCCAGTTAGTCTAGCTATGGCTTTCGGAGGTAGCCGTCAATGAAATGAGTAAGTTGATATCTAAACTAACTATCAAAGAAAATGAATAAGACTGAAATCAAAGCATAACTGAAATTGAAAAGCTAAGAAAAAACAAAGTTAGCAGAGAGGTAAATCTCATGTCACTATTTGATGCAAAAACATGTAAAGAAAAACTAATCTACAATCAACCGGTTGAACACACTTACATGAATTAAAATTGCATTAATGGAAAATCTAATTTATCGAACTTGAAAACAATCAAATGACATAATGAAATCAAAGAAAAATTACAAAATGAAATCTACTCTACCTTACATTCTAATATGCTCCATGACATCTACTTCACATCTCCTTCCATGTTGATAACATCAAATCTTTATTCAAATTCTTCAAAATTACAAAGTACAACAAAGTTCTCCAAAGCTTTCAAAATCCATCTCACAAGCTAACAAGCTTAAGAACTAACAAGCTCTAAACTAATAAGCTCTAAGCTAATAATCTGAGACTAACAAATGAAGGAGAGAGATCTCCTATTTATACAAAAAGATGAGAAGCCATCTCATTAATGAGAGTCCATGAATTTCTCCCTCTACCTCTAGAGTATTAATCAAAATAGGAACTGATAAGACACATGTCTTCTTAGAGTTACAATACAATTAGGATATGTGACACATATCCTCGTGAACCCGTGATTCTTTCCACTCAACGAATTTGGCCTTAGAGTGCCACATAAGGGTCTTCTAGAAGCCTCCTTTCAACCTATACATGTCAACAATCTCAACCCACTTGTTAGGTATAAGCATATGCATATTATTTTCTAATTTTTAACCACAAATTCACTTAAAAGGCTTAGAATTAATAAAGATTGGAAAAACATAAGTGTGGCCCAATGATAATGAAAGTGGGATGAATGTGGTGACATAGTAGTGAAATGGAGGTGAAATGGAGGTGATATAATGGACATAATAGTGAAAGTCTAATGAAAATGAATGACATTTTCAAGACCCAACAACTCTATCTTATCATGACAAGATGATGATGGAGAAAAATAAGGAGATCATGCTAGAAGATACCTATGGATCTAAATAGATAAGATGATCATTAGGCGAGAAGACGAAGGAACACCAAAGTACAACAAAGGATCAGAAATCAAGACCAAATTGAGGACTCCTTACTTTCAATCTAGATGAAGGAGGAAGAAGAATAACATGCACCACCTCTTATCAAGACATAAAGAAAGTAGCAACAAATAATGGCTTGACACTGCCACATCATCATGTAGTCCATTTCATCAATTTCATGTCACGTCATGCCATGGGTCATCATTTGTCACATCATTTTGTGGATCATGTAAATTCAATATTGTGGAAATGTAATCTAAAGTGGAAGTCCAAGAGTCGTCTATGTAATGTGAAAAGTCATGTAGGAATTTGAATGGTCATAGAGAAAAAAAAAGTCATGAGGGTAGTCCAAGAGTCACAAGGGAGGTTAATGGTCACCCCATTTGTTATATATACACCCCCATAGCTCATGCAAAGGACTTTTCACCTTGGCTCTTCTTATGAGGCATGAGAGAGGAAAATAGTTCTTTTGGAGGAGCAAGTGGTTGCTCTAATGCTCCACTATTGGGGCTAATGGTGTTCACTGTCTTGATGTATCTTGGAACTTTTGCTTAATTTAGAAGCTCGTTGAGCCAGCATACTTTCATGTGTATGTTGTAAATACTGTAAGACTATTCTTTGAATGTTTGCAATGTATGTTGTTTTCAATTGTACTAAGGAAATCGAACTATTTTGGTGGATTTGATACTTATCTTGTTGAAGGTGTGCTGTATGTGTTTTAACAATCGTTGTTGCTATGGGAGGTATTTCTTTAGTTGTCCAATGGTTCATTCATATGTACATGTTCATGTGTCTTTTCTAGATTAGTAATATTAATTTTCTTTTAAGGCTCACTTTTCTCTCCCCCTTCAATAGAAGAACCTTGATACATTTCATAACTGAAATTTCCACAAGGCATACTCACTTGCTATCCAATAGCACTTATGCATTACTCTCTTGTGTTGACAACTATAGCCAAGGCATATCTCTAAGAATATACAGAAGTTAGGCCTTATTTCTGGAAGGGCTCTGACACTAGATGGTGTGAAGTCTGATTGGGAATTTTCATCATGGATACGCCCTTGGTTGATAGATTTCTAGCACCGTCAACAGAATTATAGGACCAGATGCAGTAATAGTTGGAGAAATTGTACTTGTTAATCAATTCATAAATGACATAGACTCCTACACCAAGTGTGAAAAATAAGCTACTACAATAGAGGAAACTATCACACCTTCCACACCAAATATATGACCAAAGCCATCATATACATCCTCTACCTCCGTGGAGCATCACAACTTGGTAATTCCCCTAGTTGCAGTACACTTCGTTGACACCAAAATTTAGTAGCAAGATTAAGTATTTCCTTAGGTAAAATTTATTATATCAAAGTTTCCTATGCATGTTTTACATTCATTGTAGTAATCTATTACCCAGGAAGTATAGTTCAGGGCACATGCAACCTCAACAAACCCGGTCCAACTCACCAGTGAGCATGAGGTTCTACAAGAAGCACACACATAGGTGGAAGAATCATGAAATACAACTAAAGAGAGAGAGGGGACAATTTTATGGGTCATTGAATAAGTATACAATCAAATACTAGGTGTCCAAATGGAAATTGGCACACTCATAGAAAAGAAAATGTTAAAAATTGAACAAGTCGTTCGGGGCCTCAAAGCACTCGTGGAAGAGATACAGTTTTAAATCAATCCCACTACCTTACAGGAGGAACTAGAAAGAAGAGAAGGGTATACGTAGCCTCTGAGTCTTTTGATAGTGCATGAGAGCTTGAGAATGAGTGCACCAATTTTTATGAGGTCGACATAGACTTGTGGAATAAATTGTAGGATAATGTTGAGCTCAAAGATATCAATACCAAAATTTAAGGCATGGAGCAAAAAAATAAGTTTGTATGCATAAGGGAAAATTGCAAGTGAAATATGTTTTGTTTCACACTCTATTTTAGTCAAAAGTTACAGTTTGTTTTTGAAGCATTTTACTTCTACTCATCAATCTATACTCTACCACTAATACCCAATCATCCATTCCTTAATACCTTTCCATCAATACATACATTTTTTCCAACTGTTGAGGACTAAAAATCATGTTGACTAAACCATGAGAAAACAAGAATTTTGCAAACAAAATTGGGTGAAAAAGTTGTGAATTTCTTGGGGAATAAAGGCACATGTAGAGGTTGCAAGTGTTAAAATTGGAAACTAGGGCCAAACTCCATGTGGTTCACCTCATTATTGGTACCTGATATTTTTCCTAGATTCCTCTTGTCGAGAGGTGTAGGATTGATCTAAAGATCATCCGATTTTGACAAGTATTTATGGAGATATGAATTTATCTGTATTTACTTTACAAATTGTCAAGGTCGGCCATCAGTTAAATGTGTGGCATACATGCCCAGTGAATCATATAAATACAAGAGAGGTTGATTCATTTTCTCATCATCTCATCTCACTCATTCTTCTCTCTCTTTCCTTAGCTTTGAGTTATACATGGAGCAACTCACATGTGGGAAGAAGGACGACACATTAGGGCAAGGAGGATGCTGAAAGGAGGACGTAGAAGTTGTTGAAGGTCTCTTTGACCTAATTTGACCAAGTGTTGACTCATCAAGGGTGTGGTTTTGGTGTGGCTTCCTCTCCTAGGCAGGCCACAAATTTTGCACTAAAATCAAGGCAATCCATCCACATGTTTGACCAGTGTTGACTACCCTAGTTTTGGGTAGCAGGTTGACTTTAGTCAACAATAGTTTGACTATATTTTTGGGGTTGTTCAAGGGTTGTTTCTTGAGGCTATTTAAGGGCTAATTGGCCGTAAATTGACCAAGCATATTGGAGGTCAATTTCAACTCATTTGACCAAGTTTGACTTTGCTGATCTAGGGTTTGCTGCTGTTGATATAAAATTACAGAATTTTGATTTTATACTATTTCTCTCTGCTGAACTATTGAAGATAAAAGAAGATTTGATCAAAGGGTTTCCCTGCATTGGGGCTTGTCCCTTGCTAGCTGCCACATCTTGTGTCTCTTGTCTTGGCTTGTTTTCTATTGATCGTTTAATGTTCTATCTACACTTTACTTAATGTATATGTGATTGCTAATCTGTGGCTAATAAGAAGAAAAGAAGTAAATTTCTCTAAGCATAGAACATACCATAATTTAACATGGTATCAAAGCTGAGGTGAAGACAAAGCCTAAGCAAGAGAAAGAGCAAGAGAAATCACCGAAGAGAAGGTTGGAAAGGTTATCCTAAAAACTTCACGGGGTCCTCAACACTCTTCCCCACCGAAGACAAGCTCTGTGAGAAGTTTGACTATCACGGATGGAAGATGTCTCTCGATCTGACTTTAGAAGATAAGGAAGTGTTGGACCATGTGAGAGGAAATATTGTTGCACCTCCATCAAATGCATCTGATGCTGCCAAAATAAAGTGGTACAAGGGAGAATTCAAAGCAAGGAAGATCATCCAGGACTATATTGACAAGCGCCTAGTGGCATATGTTTCCGAACTGACAACCTCCAAGGAAATCTATGATAGGCTGGTGAGTTTATTTAAAGTTAGTGATGCAAATAAAGCCATGTTCCTTAGAAATAAGCTGAAGGAAATTAAGAAGGACAAAGATGAGAGTTTGCAAGCATATTTCTTAAGGATCACTGAGATCAAGAATGATCTCCTATCTATTGGGGAAGTAGTTCCTAACAGGGAAATGATTATCACAACTCTTGGAGGACTTCCACCTGAATGGTATATATTCAGGACTACTCTTCTCAACAATAATGTCATCCTGAGATTTGAGGAATTGATGGCTAGGTGTATTCAAGAAGAGCAAAAAAATCCCACACTTAAAGGCCATCCCTCTGCCTTTTATTCTCATGCTAAAAGAAGAAACAATTCTTGGGCTAAATCTAAAGGAAAGGCTGGACCAAAGGGTGGAAGAAAAGTTCAATGTTACAATTGCAACAAAATGGTCCACTATGCGAGGGAGTGCCCTGATAAAAGGGACTCACACTATGACAATGACCTAAATCACTATCAAGGCAATCAAAGGAATGGCAGGTTTAATGGCAGAGGTAAAAGAAATGTCAAAAATCAAGGTAGAGGACAACCCTTTAAGAAGGAAAGAAACTCCAGGTGTGAATATAATGTTATTAACAATAAGCCAGACGAATATTTCCTACCAGTGGCCCTCTCTGTTATTGCTCCCCCGAACTCATTGGGAAATTGGCTTATTGATAGTGGTGCCTCAAGGCACTTCACTGGCTACAAGGAAGCTCTCTCCAATCTGATAGAAAATGAGACCAACCTGGAAATTGTTCTTGGGGACAATGCAAAATATCTCGTGAAAGGCGTAGGGAATGTCACTCTTCAATTGAATCAAGGTAATACAATTCATTTGAAAGAATTCCTATATGTACCTGATCTCAAAAAGAACTTGGTGTCCATTTCGACAATGGAGGACAAAGGCTACAAGGTAACCTTCATTGATGGCAAGGTACGTGTATGGAAAAATAATTTTAAGGAAGCTTTCACTCTTGAGTTTCAAATCGATTCATTATATCAGGTCAGAGGAATTCCGCTGGATGTCATGTCTTGTGACACATCACATCAGTCTGAACTATGGCATCAAAGGTTTGCTCATCTTCATTATAAATCTCTACCCAATGCAAGACAAATGGTGATAGGGATGCCTGAGTTCCAAGTAGAGCAAGAAGGTGTATGTCCTGAATGTGTTGAAGGGAAGCTCAAAAGGGGACCATTCCCCTCAAGCCAAAGCAAGACCTCCGATATATTGCAGTTGGTTCACTCAGATATATCTGGTATGATGCCTATGAACTCTTTGGGGGATATTTATATTACCTCACTTTTACAGATGATTATTCTCGCAATACCTGGATATACTTCTTGAAAAAGAAGGATGAAGTGTTCACTTGGTTTCGTCACTTCAAAGCCTTGATCGAGAATCAAACTGAAACTAAGATCAAGATCTTAAGGACTGATAATGGGACTGAGTATGAAACCAATGAGTTCCATGACTTTTGCAAAGAGGCTGGCATTAAGTGGGAGACTACAACACCATATACTCCTGAGCAGAATGGTGTGGCAGAAGGGAAGAATCGTACGATTGTGGAAGTTGTCCATGCTATGCTCCATGACTAAATACTTCCGAAGTTTCTATGGGCCGAAGCTACTAATATCATCGTATATGTGAAAAACCGATGCCCTCATCAAGCATTGGGTTCCAAGACTCTCGAAGAGATGTTCACTGGTAAGAAACCTGACATATCTCATTTTAGAATTTTTGGAAGTCTAGTATATTTTCATGTGCCGAAGGAGAAGAGGAATAAATTGGGTGCACCTAGAAAGAAAAGAATCTTCATGGGCTATAGCGAAAATACTAAGGGCTATAGAATCTATGTGGTTGGTCAAAGGGAAAATGAGATTAACCATGATGTCACCTTTGACGAAGATACGACTCTTAGAAAATTTGACAATCTTCCTACTCAAAGGGGATCTAAAGAAGCTAACACCAAGGAACCAAAGGAAAAGGAAGATGAGACGATGGCCGATGTGGAAGAACCTATGGATCCTATTGATCCCCCTCCAAAAGAGTCTTCCTCTTCTAGGAAGAGGCCTTCATGACTTAGGGGGACACTTGATGATGCTAAAGGGCACGTTGCACCCAGGGGAACCATCCGAGAAAGTAAGAAGACGACCAGGTATTAGGGATACTTAACCATCATGAGCACGATCATCCAAAATGAGCCTTTGTCATTCACAGAAGCTGTCAAGCATCAAGTATGGAAGGATGCTATGACTGAGGAATATGGGTCCATCATGAAAAATGATGTTTGGGATGTGGTCCCCAGACCCCAGGACAAGGCAGTTGTCACTTCGAAATGGATTTACAAGATAAAGCATGCAGTTGATGGAAGTACGGAAAAGTATAAGGCTCGTTTTATTGCTCATGGCTTCTCTAAGAAGGAAGGTATAGACTATGACGATATATTTGCCCCTGTTGCCCAATATACCACCATCCGCTAAATCATAGCCCTTGCTACTTCGCAAGGATGGAACCTACATCAGATGGATGTCAAGACTGCATTCTTGCATGGTTCGATCAAAGAGGAGGTCTATGTGGAGCAACCTGAAGGATTTGAGATTCATGATTGAGAATCGCATGTGTGCAGGTTGAAGAAGGCCCTCTATGGGATGAAGCAAGCACCCTGAGCATGGTATGAGAGGATCGATAGCTACTTGATGAAGCTGGGATTCAATAGGAGTGAAGTCGACCCTAACCTTTACTTTAAGGTTGAAGATGAAAATCATCTCATATTGGTTCTGTATGTTGATGACCTCTTTCTAATAGGTGCTGACCCTCTCATTTACAAATGTAAGAGGGAGTTGGCTTCTGAATTTGAGATGAAGGACATAGGACTAATGCACTATTTCCTAGGACTAGAAGTCTGGTAGAAGCCAGGGGAGTTTTCCTATCTCAAGGAAAATATGTGGTGAAGATATTGGAGAGATTCAGTATGGTGGACTGCAAGCCCGTGACTACCCCAATGGAGCTTGACTTCAAGAAGTTAAGTGGTAGTGTTGCCAGACCTATTTTACGAAATGCTACCGAGTATCGTCAACTCATTGGAGCATTGATGTTCTTGGTGAACTCTCGTCCAGATATATGTTTTGCAGTCAACACGTTGAGTCAACATATGGTTGAGCCTCACCACTCACATTAGATTGGTGCCAAGAATCTGTTGAGATATCTTCATGGCACAATCACTCATGGGTTGAGATACACTACCGGAGATGTGAGACTACATGGATATACTGATGTTGATTGGGTAGGTAGTGTGGTGGACCAAAAGAGCACTTCTAGGTGTTGTTTCTCTTTAAGATCTACCTCGATATCCTAGATGAGAAGGAAGCAGAAGTCGATGGCTTTGAGCACTTCCAAGGCAGAGTACATTGCTGCTAGTATGGCCTCTTGTGAGGCGACCTGGTTGCGAAAGCTCTTCAGTGAGCTATTTGGATTTACATTGGATACCACCGTGATCCTGTGTGACAACCAGAGCTATATTTGTTTTTCAGAGAATCTTGTATTTCATGATCGCTTCAAGCATATCGATATTAGGTACCACTATATTCAGGATATGGTGTAGCGGGGAGCAATAAGGCTCCAATATATCGGTACAATGAATAGGTCGCCGACATTTTGACAAAGCCCCTGGGAAAGGACAAATTCTTGACTTTCTGAGAACAATTGTCATTCAAAAACCCTCTTATGAGGGTCGAGTATGACGTATTGAGCTCTGGTAGCTCCAGGGGGGCGCAGGTTACTTCTTGGAGTCACGTGCGACCACAGGGTGACTCACCATCCCCTGGTGGTGCATTATGTATAGGGTGAACGATTCAACCTTCCCTGTGACACCCCGTGGCGACTGTAGGACAGGATGATTAGTTATCTTGTGGGCCAGGATGATTAGTTCTCCATGGTGACTATAGGATAAGATGATTAGTTCTCCTGTGGGCCAAGATGATTAGTTCTTCGTGGCAACTGTGGAACATGATGATTAGTTCTCCTGTGGGCTAGGATGATTAGTTCTCCGTGGCAACTATGGAAGACGATGATTAGTTCTCCTGTGGGTCAGGATGATTAGTTCTCCATGGAAATTATGGAACAGGATGATTATTTCTCCTATGGGCCAGGATGATTAGTTCTGTTGTGGCAACTATTGGACAGGATGATTCGTTCTCTTGTGGAAAAGATGATTAGCTCTCCTGTCGATGTATCCTACCCATGTAGTCTGGGACTCATGGGAAGTACCTCCCATTTGATCAATGAGTAAGGAAATGGGGTTAGGGACCATTAGTAGTACTATCAATGGACACATGTGGAAGAACCTATGGATCCTATTGATCCCCCTCCAAAAGAGTCTTCCTCTTCTAGGAAGAGGCCTTCATGACTTAGGGGGACACTTGATGATGCTGAAGGGCACGTTGCACCCAGGGGAACCACCCGGGAAAGTAAGAAGACGACCAGGTATTAGGGATACTTAACCATCATGAGCACGATCATCCAAAATGAGCCTTTGTCATTCACAGAAGCTGTCAAGCATCAAGTATGGAAGGATGCTATGACTGAGGAATATGGGTCCATCATGAAAAATGATGTTTGGGATGTGGTCCCCAGACCCCAGGACAAGGCAGTTGTCACTTCGAAATGGATTTACAAGATAAAGCATGCAGTTGATGGAAGTACGGAAAAGTATAAGGCTCGTTTTATTTCTCATGGCTTCTCTAAGAAGGAAGGTATAGACTATGACGAGATATTTGCCCCTGTTGCCCAATATACCACCATCCGCTAAATCATAGCCCTTGCTACTTCGCAAGGATGGAACCTACATCAGATGGATGTCAAGAATGCATTCTTGCATGGTTCGATCAAAGAGGAGGTCTATGTGGAGCAACCTGAAGGATTTGAGATTCATGATTGAGAATCTCATGTGTGCAGGTTGAAGAAGGCCCTCTATGGGATGAAGCAAGCACCCTGAGCATGGTATGAGAGGATCGATAACTACTTGATGAAGCTGGGATTCAATAGGAGTGAAGTCGACCCTAACCTTTACTTTAAGGTTGAAGATGAAAATCATCTCATATTGGTTCTGTATGTTGATGACCTCTTTCTAATAGGTGCTGACCCTCTCATTTACAAATGTAAGAGGGAGTTGGCTTCTTAATTTGAGATGAAGGACATAGGACTAATGCACTATTTCCTAGGACTAGAAGTCTGGCAGAAGCCAGGGGAGTTTTCCTATCTCAAGGAAAATATGTGGTGAAGATATTGGAGAGATTCAGTATGGTGGACTGCAAGCCCGTGACTACCCCAATGGAGCTTGACTTCAAGAAGTTAAGTGGTAGCGTTGCCAGACCTATTTTATGAAATGCTACTGAGTATCGTCAACTCATTGGAGCATTGATGTTCTTGGTGAACTCTCGTCCAGATATATGTTTTGCAGTCAACACGTTGAGTCAACATATGGTTGAGCCTCACCACTCACATTGGATTGGTGCCAAGAATCTGTTGAGATATCTTCATGGCACAATCACTCATGGGTTGAGATACACTACCGGAGATGTGAGACTACATGGATATACTGATGTTGATTGGGTAGGTAGTGTGGTGGACCAAAAGAGCACTTCTAGGTGTTGTTTCTCTTTAAGATCTACCTCGATATCCTAGATGAGAAGGAAGCAGAAGTCGATGGCTTTGAGCACTTCCAAGGCAGAGTACATTGCTGCTAGTATGGCCTCTTGTGAGGCGACCTGGTTGCGAAAGCTCTTCAGTGAGCTATTTGGATTTACATTGGATACCACCGTGATCCTGTGTGACAACCAGAGCTATATTTGTTTTTCAGAGAATCCTGTATTTCATGATTGCTTCAAGCATATCGATATCAGGTACCACTATATTCGGGATATGGTGTAGTGGGGAGCAATAAGGCTCCAATATATCGATACAATGAATAGGTCGCCGACATTTTGACAAAGCCCCTGGGAAAGGACAAATTCTTGACTTTCTGAGAACAATTGTCATTCAGAAACCCTCTTATGAGGGTCGAGTATGACGTATTGATCTCTGGTAGCTCCAGGGGGGAGCAGGTTACTTCTTGGAGTCACGTGCGACCACAGGGTGACTCACCATCCCCTGGTGGTGCATTATGTATAGGGTGAACGGTTCAACCTTCCTTGTGACACCCTGTGGCGACTGTAGGACAGGATGATTAGTTATCTTGTGGGCTAGGATGATTAGTTCTCCATGGTGACTATAGGATAAGATGATTAGTTCTCCTGTGGGCCAAGATGATTAGTTCTTCGTGGCAACTGTGGAACATGATGATTAGTTCTCCTGTGGGCTAGGATGATTAGTTCTCCGTGGCAACTATGGAAGACGATGATTAGTTCTCCTGTGGGTCAGGATGATTAGTTCTCCATGGAAATTATGGAACAGGACGATTATTTCTCCTATGGGCCAGGATGATTAGTTCTGTTGTGGCAACTATTGGACAGGATGATTCGTTCTCTTGTGGAAAAGATGATTAGCTCTCCTGTCGATGTATCCTACCCATGTAGTCTGGGACTCATGGGAACCTCCCATTTGATCAATGAGTAAGGAAATGGGGTTAGGGACCATTAGTAGTACTATCAATGGACACATCATTGTAACTACCATAATTCCTATGCTAAGATGACCTCCATTGATCTGGGATTAATGATACTGATTTGGGATCAGTGAGAGTGGCATGACACACTCTGAGACTAACTTCAGGTTTGTGCAGGATGGTATGATACATCCTTGATCATTTACTCTTCTTCATAGTTCGAGCAGAGTAGAGCATAGCAGAGTAGGGCCAAGTAGTGCAGGGCATTGCATTTAATGGTTGGGATAGTGGTGACGGTCAGACAGATTGCAGATGGAGTTCTCCCTGGTTGAGAGGGAGTGTTAAAATTGGCAACTAGGGCCAAACTCCATGTGAGTTACATCATTTATGGTAGCTTATATTTTTCCTAGATTCCTCTTGTCAAGAGGTGTAGGATTGATCTAAAGATCATCCAATTCCACAAGTATTTATGGAGATATGAATTCATTTGTATTTACTTGACAAATTGTCAAGGTTGGCCAGTAGTTAAATATGTGGCACACATGTCCAGTGAATCATATAAATACAAGAGAGGTTGATTCATTTTCTCATCATCTCATCTCACTCATTCTTCTCTCTCTCTCCTTAGATTTGGGTTATACAAGGAGCAGCTCACACGTGTGAAGAAGGAGGACGCATTAGGGTAAGGACACTGAAATGAGGACACAGAAGCTACTGAAGGCACATTTGACCTGTGTTGACTCATTAAGGGTGCAGTTTTGGTGTGGCTGCCTCTCCTAAGTAGGCCGCAGATTTTGGCACAAAAATCGAGGCAATCCATCCACATGTTTGACTAGTGTTGACTGCCCTAGTTTTGGGCAGCAGGTTGACTTTAGTAAACAATTGTTTGACTATATTTTTGGTGCTATTCAAAGGTTGTTTCTTCAGGTTGTTCGAGGGCTAGTTGACCAGGAATTGACCAAGCATATTGGAGGTCAATTTCAACTCGTTTGACTTTGTTGATCTAGGGTTTGTTGCTGATGATATAAAATTACAGAATTTTGATTTTGTACTATTTCTCTCTGATGAACTATTGAAGATAAAATAAGCTTTGATCAAAGGGTTTCCCTGCATTAGGGTTTGTCCTTGGCTAGCCGCCACATCTTGTGTCTCTTGTCTTGTCTTGTTTTCTGTTGATCGTTTAATGTTCTATCTGCACTTTACTTAATGTGTATGTGATTGCTAATTTGTGGTTAATAAGAAGAAAAGAAGTAAACTGCTCTAAGCATATAACATACCATAATTTAACAACAAGGGACAATGAAATTCACAAGGAATTTTGGCAACCTAGGAATCCAACATTATAGGTATGTTAAGGAATGAATTCTGAAGGAAATATATGGCGTAGGAATTTTAGCAACCTAGGAATCCAACATTAAAGGTATGTTAAGGAATGAATTATGAAGGAAATATATGGCATTGACTAAAGCATTTTTTATCAAGTTTAATTAACACATATATAATTATGTTTTTACATAAGGAAATATACATTGAATACCTCTTCATTTAGCTCAGGATTTGTGTCTTAAACTATACTTATAATAGTTTAAGTAATACATAGAGGAAAAATGACTTCATTCAGGATTCAATTGAGTTCTTAGAAATGAGTTTCACCCATATTGGAACTACATTATGGAAATCAACTTGAAGTTAACAACCTTTGTGTTAGCATAAAATCTAATGAAACAATTTCATGAGAAATTGAGATATATTTTGCTCAACATTATGTTGATAATTTACTTGGTAATTTTCTTAGAAAATACTCAATTTTATAAAATAGTCCACTCATGAATTACATGTTGTCTCCTTATCAGTTAAGAGTTTCTCAAAGATTCATAATATATAATTTGAGTAAGTACATTTTTCTTTGCTCAAACATAGAGACCATAAAGAGATTTTTGAAGTTACAAGGAGACACATGCAATCACTTTTTCTTAGTTTATAGAGGGTTAGTATTTAATATTTAAACCCATATTTGCTCAAAAAGAAATCACATTCCAACCTCATAGATTTTTTATTTTTACATTTCACTCAATTTAAAGAGTAAATTTGATAGGAAACCATTACTCAAGAAAAAGGAAATTATACTCAATAGTCATATTTTTACATAATATAATTATTGTGCTCAATAATGTTGCTAGTATTGTGGTGTTTTTATTGTTTGAAAAAATAAATTATTTTCATTTTAAAAAACATGGGTTGTTAATGAATTTGTAGTGGTTATTATATAGATTATTTTTTATATAAATCCACTATATTGAGTTGTTATGCAATATTACCATGTAGTCACTACACAGATTTTTCATAGATTTCTTTTATAGGGGTGCTACACAAATTCAAGCCATGGAAGTTGTTGGCTTGTTGGGGCTTGACCTAGGTTCAAAGATGATTTAGCCAAACAAATCCCGGTACTACTGGCCCTTTCGGCAATAGTCCACGGAGCGCAGACTGAGGTCTCACCCAAAATAGTATGGGAGGGTGCTAGAACTAGGTTTCGGCACCTTTGAGATGTCTGATGATTTCAAGTGGTCCGCGGTTCTATCCTGCGTGCAGATTGCTACACACGCTTACCCATACCTTGCAGCGTGAGATGTCTTTGCGTAGCCCTACCCGGGGCTCGAACAATGTTATTACCCAAGTCTCTCCTCGCAGCTGATATTAGGTGATTAACTGAACTTAGTTATACACTTTTAGTTATTCTTAACAATATTTACAATTTATGTAAGTGCGCGCAGTAAATAAATAGTATAATTGCAAGTAATATCAAACATGTAATAACTCAGAACATATACATAGGATTCAGATGAAACTTCTCTTTGTTATTTTATTCCTTCTATTACAAACTCGACACTACCCTGCACACTCGGTTGTAGGGTTCCGCGCACTCAACTGCAGACTCTACTAGGCCTCTGCGTACTCAACTACAGAGCCTCTTCCTACTACTATGACCCAAGGCACTTAGACTCTTGCTCTACGCTTCGCTATCATCTAGACTCCATCTGTTCATTTTCTTAGTTACTTTACAACTTAGAGCCTCACTCTAGGGTAGGCCAACACTACATTCAAAACTTAAGGCGGATAGCCCTATGACTCTAACATACAATTCGCATTCCCTGCCCGCAATTCGCAGAGTTTTTACAATAAGAACAACTCAAAACTTGGGCTCTAAGCCAAAACATGCTATGGGGGGATTCCATGCCCAACAGGCCCCCAATACAAAAATCGTGACTCATCCTCAAGTCACTTTATCGGCGCGACGATCTTGGCGTGGAGTCCCTCTAGCTAGTCCCAAACGCTCTTGATGTCTGCTTCGCACTGAGCTGCTGCTTGCTAAACTTGTTGCATTTTCTCCTTTGAGACCTCTATAACTGAATTGTTCCCATACAGTTCTACTGATATGTATTTATAGTCCCGCATCCTTTTCTGGCTCTCTGAGGTGCGAAGACTATAATATTGTCGGCTAGTCAGATAACTGAACCACCTGTGTAAAGCTTCAAGTGGCTGTCGTTCACTTTTCCTAGGAAGGGTTCCCCATTTAATTTGACGAGCTTGACCGTGCCTCCGTCGGTGACTTCCTTAACCACGTATGGTCCTAGCCAAATCATTTTGAATTTTCCTGGAAATTTTCAAACTTACTATTGTATAGCAGTACCAAGTCATTTACTTTGAATGTGCACAACTTAATATGGTGATCATGCCAAGCTTTTTCACGTTGTTTCTGAACCTACTGATGAAAACTTGCCAAGAACCGTTCCTCCTCAAGTTCTTCCAATTGCGTGAGTCTTTCCTCCAGAGATTTGCAGTCTGACATCCCTGTGAGTGATGATGAGTGCCAGTATTACAACAAGAATGCTGCAACTCCTGGGCTACCAACTTTACTTTGTTAACCCGATAATTCGAAACAAACTTGGAAGTGTTAGTGTTATATGCACAAGTACTAGTTCTCATTGCAGGTTGTCACTTGGTCAGCTGACGTGAGATCACTAGGAGCTCAAGCCAACTTCTATAGATTTTAGAATAAGCTCTATGTGGGATGAAAGGAAAGAAAGATTACTCTACATATGGTATTCTAACTGTAGAAAGGAGAAAGATTGCAGTGTAAAGCAAAACCTAGTAAACCCTAATTAACAAGCTAATTCTACTTTTGCTAAAAACACCATGAAAACCATGAAAGTAATGCCATTACCTACTCAAGGAAGTAAAAACATCTAACCATGCTATTTCTGGAAGTAAATAAGAAAAAAAAACATATTTTTTGGATTTTTATGTGTTTTTATGTGAATTTAACATACATCTAATTTATTGTGTGTGAGTGTGGTAGCAAATAGGTGGCGTTGGAGGGTGGTTTTGGAGCTTGGGAGGATGTGTGGATAGGCCCTAGGAGGTCTTATGTGGCCTTCTGGAGGTTTTTCCCACGCTCGACCTTCAAAAGAAAGCCTACAGGAAAAACTACAGGAGGACACATGAAATTTACAGGAGGAAAATAGGGAAACTACAAGAGGCCTATAGGAGGAGGCCGAGAGAAATTTTCGTTATTTTCAGAGTGTGAGAGTGGGTGGAAAAGGTGGATGAAGGTTGGAATGAGTTTTTAGGGTACCTAAGGTCGACCATGAATTACTAGGGGAGAGAAAGATGATTGGGTTTGCTCAAGGAGAGAGGAAGAAGTTCTATGAAAAATGAAGGAAACTAGGGAAGAATTGAGGTGAGGTTTGGAAGACCTATAGGGCATGGATCAAATAGAGGGTGTGATTTTTGGCAAGCTAGCCTACTATTGGAAGAGATATGCTACATAGAAATTGACATTCAACCAAGAAAATCGAGCAACCAATGAAATGAGTGCATCTTAGGAAAAATAGAGTTTTGCATTAAAATGGCCTAAACTATGATGTATAGAAGGAAATGTTGTAAGGAAGGAAAGCATGCAAAAGGACTATTGAAAATTATGAAGTGAACATGATAAATAAGATCTAAAGCAAAACAAAACTAGACTATCAACCTACTAAGGAGCTGCAAACACTAGAAGTCCTAGGAATGAGGAAGATCTGTGTTTTTGGGGCAGCAAGAGAGTCTTTGCCTCAAATCATGGTCCCAGTGGGAGGAAGAGAGGCCAAGGCACTATTTCTAGCCTTTTGAATCTTTTCTAATCACTTCTTAACCTGCTACAGAAAGCACAAATGGAAGCAAACTACTGAATCATCAAAAGCAACCTATTCTTAACCATAAGAAAAATACATCTAACAACAAGCTAATCTACAAATTGAAGTAAAGCATACAAATACAAGAAAAGAGGAGCTTGGCTACTTGGATTGGGCCCTGACCCAAGATCTTCAGCCCTCTGAGGTAACTCAGTGCTAGCTCAAAAAGGATTCCATTAAATACATGTTAGACCACATGGCATAATAACTAACTCAACTCACCCTATAAGCATAAATATAATCAGAAAATCATACAATAAGCTAAGAGAATGGTTGATTTGATGAGGTTAGGAGGAAAAATGAGCCCATATAATTACCTATTTATGAGGCTCATCATCACCCCCTACTGAAGATGTTGCTCATCCACTGAGAAAACTAGTCAATTTCTTCGTCTTTCATTGCCCTGGTGGCCTCCCTAGCATTCCAGGCTTTTGATATGGTCTACTCATGTTCCCCATGAAATCTTGCCATCTTGTCTATGTCCTTCCACTGCTCCTTCTCTTCTTCTTCTCTTCTGCCTTCCAGCATGCCTAATATTTGTGGAGGACTCATTTTGAGGCCAATCCAGTTGGCCTTCAGCCTTTGCATGGAGAGCTTGTACATTGACACTCTTCTCAATGCCTCCTTCAGCCTCATGGGAGAATGGTATTCCCTGATCTGCAAGCTGCAGGGTAGGGTGTTCCATCTTCTCATGCGTGCATGCACATAATCATCCCCAAGTAGCCTATGCATATCTTCAAAGTGTGCAATGGATTGCTCCTGATTGGCTAGATGTTTGGGGGTAATATGAGGGTCATTGGCAAGCAGGTTGTGTGTGCTGATGAGTGCCATAGGATCTGATGGCTCAACTCTTATCATCAATGGTTCATGATGCTATTTTATTAATAATCTTTTCATTTCTGCTACCCTAAATTCTTGATGGTTCATCCATGATGCCATGGCCATTAATTGTAGATCCCCTAGCTTGGCATTAGGGTCCCACACATTCAGGTCTATGAGGGCCATGTTGTGTAGATAGAACTTTGCCATCTTTGCTTTGTCCTTGGAGGTGCTTTGGTCACACAAATCCATGAACTGCCTATAGTCTTGGAAAGGCATGCTGTCTCTTTGTGCCAAAGTTTTTATTTGAAATTGAAGCCATTGATCCTTCAGATAAAGGCCATAAGATTTGGCTGGCATTCTGCATTGTAGTGCTTCCATGGATAAGTTGGCCATGTATGCCAAATGAGTCTCTTTCTCCTGAAGCTTCCTCCTTAGTAATTCATTCTCATTTTCAAGGCGGCTTCTTGTCTCTGAGAGCACTCAATTCCCTGATCAGTTCCCTGAGTTTGTCTTCCATGTGGCCAATATCCTCAACTCCTTTGTACTTGGCTATCCGCATTCACCTATGCGTTCTCACTTTCTCTTTTTCCAATTCGGAAAACAGTGGAATTGAAAATTTATCTGGGATTGTCTTGCCTCCCTTAGGTAGTCTGTAATAGGGGTCAAGATTAGGCTGAGGGTCAAGTTCTTGTAGCTCTTGTGCTTCTTCTTTCACCTCTGGCTGTCCTCCTATCCTTTCCTCAAGTTTTTGTGTCTCCTGTAGTTTGGACAGTGTCTCCTATAGGACTGTTTTAACCTCCTGTAGGTCTGGTTTGGGGTCTTGTAGGATTTCCTTTCCCTCCCATGTAGAAGACATTGTAGTCCTCCTTTCATAGGTTATGGGTGTCTTGGAAGGAGACTTTTTCACCTTGGCAGATGGTGAATCCTCAATGTAAATGGGAGTCTTTGATGAGGGCTGAGGTTTGCCTGTTTTGATTCTGGTACTCTTTCTTGCCCTGAAATACATGGTGGTTGTTCTTTTCCTCTTCTGCTTCTGCTTGACTGGTGTATCGAGGGAAGTGAGGGCAACTGTTGCTTCTCTTTCCAAAGTTTCAAGGGGCTCTTCTCCTTTGCTCTTCCCTCTCTGCCTCCTTTTCTCCCTCTTTTGTCTCTTTTTCCTCCTCCTGCTCTGTCTCTTTAACTCTCTCCTCATCTATTTCATTTCTCTCCTCCTTCCTCTCTTGCTATGCTATCTCACCACTGGCTTCATCTTCTCCTCCTTGTTGTTCTCCCTCCTCATTGATAGCAGGACTGACATCATATGTTAATGCCTTGATGTCATCCTCAGACGTCATATTTATGAAAGCTTCCCATGCTATAGGGAGTGTAAGGGTATGGAGGGCTTCTTCTACTAGGATCTTGATTAGGCCATGGTGAGCTAGCTGTTGCGAATTTCCTTCTTGTACTTTGGTACTGGAGTCAATGAGGGACTGAAGGAGAAAGTAAGGGATACTGAGATTTTTATGTGTTGGTGTATCCATGCCATATCTCAATTCTTGGAGGATTTTGAAATGATATCCATAAACAATGTTGTACCTCCCCTCACAAGAAATGTATTTGATCATTTGATAGCTAATTTCATCCCAGGGATATGGTATACTAGCCCTCCTAATTCCATTTTTGTCTTCCATAGGGGTTTCATTATCTTGGAAAAATTTCTTCTTGGCAACCTGGCCAATTGGTTTCTCATCTTTACTCCAAGCCAGCTCAAGAGGAAGGGTAGTGACCCTACTGATGAATTCAGGGGTTATTTCAATGGAGATGCCTCTAATGATTACAGTAGCATGAGTTCTGTGTGAGGGACTAGAGAGAGAGCGAATTCATGGGCAATTTCATCATCAAACCCTCTAAACTTCTCAAAGAAATTCATCTAGTTTTCCCTTGTAAATATGTCCACCACTTGAGGATGTGCATGGAGTCTAGTGGGTTTAGTGGGCTCTTTTCTCATAAACCCTCCTGCCATACTACATATACTCCTTTTAACAAATTAGATATGGAGGTGGAGATAAAGAATTTCGAGGGAAATAGAAAAACAAAGGGATCTGTGTTTTTTTTAGTAAACATATTATATATATATATATTATTTAATATATAATTTTTATATAGTTTATGTATTTCTACCCTCTTAAAGGCTATTTCATCTTCAATTTAAGACCAACTCTTTCACACTTTGATTTTTGAAAAAGGGCATTCATGAACCCTACCTCTTCATACTGAAATTCATGCCCAAAATCATGTTTCCTCCCTTCAACATGACTCACTGCCCCTCCTATAGAAGCCCGCTGTCCCTCCTGTAGATTTCCTGTAGGTGCTCTTGTATAAAACCTGTAGGTCTCCTGTTGAAGATGTTGACAACAAAAATATGGAGGAAATTGATGGAGGATGGTGGATACGAGGTTGTGGGGGCATAAGAAGACTGTTGTGTGGTTTAGTTACGAGGAGAAGTTGAACAAAGGTGGTGAGAATGCGTGGGGAGGAGTGATCATTACCTTTTATGGGTGTTTTCAGTTAGGGGTGCTAAGCTGGAAAGGTGTACATTACCCGGATTAGGACCATTGGTCCCCACCTACTTGGTCATCATGACCCCACCTTGTAATCATTCCCTCATTAATGCATCGGGGTTAACTCTTCCTCCCACTACCTGTCCTTCGCATCTTTTGCCTTGAGTTTGATTGTGCGCACGTGTGGGTGACATCTTGGTTAAGTGGAGTCAATTAAATGAAGGTGGCCAAGTTAACTGGCCACCTTTCCCTCTTTCAATCTCAACCATCTCATTGCCTTCGTATGATTCCTAATTAAAAAAATGTAGATAGAGGAGTAACTTATCTACTTACCTGTAATCCAAGTGTATTTTCCACCATCAACTGTGAGGTGTTGTGGATTTCTCTGCTACATGCCTTCATTTTCCTTCATGCATGCTACCTATACTTGCTGATGGGTTGTTGTATGTTGTTGTAGGTTCTTCTTTTGCTGGAGCTAAGTTGCATGCGCCTTTTTAACCTTCAGATGTGCTGTCCCTTGTTGCTGGTGCTGGACTTTTATGGGATTAGTTGCTACATTAATTCATACAGGAGCTCTTGTAGCTACTTATCTGCTTGAAACTTCAGCTATTTCCTTGCACTTAGAGCTTGAGAATGATGCCATAGGTGGAGATGAATGATGGAGGGATCGTAGGTAAGCTTCAGGTAAAGTTAATGGTGCTTTTTCTCCTTTTATTTTTATTTTTTTCAAAACTGGAACGCTGTTTTTTCTGTGTTTTTTTTCTTGGAAAAAAATGATGATGCTTGGAGTGTGATGCAGGCTTGGAAATCATGGCAAGGAGTTTGAAGATGGTAAGAGGGATTATAGGTTCCTCATGAAGCTTTTCTTGTCCCTCAAACTGCCTTCTGTAGACACTTTTGGCTCTCTGTAATTCCTACAGGAGCCTCCTATAGAAAAAACAGAGCCTCCTGTAGAAAACATAGTTTTGGAAGAAGAGGTACAATGGGGTGAAAGAGATGCCAAAAATGATGGAGGAAGGTGTGGAGAATATGAGATGGATGTTGGTATGAATTTCAGGGTCCCCTTGGCACCTTCTTTTGCTCCCTGTAGTCCTCCTGCAAACCTACAATGCAATAAAAATTCATTTTTTCTTTCTCATTTTTTTTTTGAAAACAACTAGGGCACCTCAGAGAGGTTTTCACCTTAATTTCCTGCCCTAGGTGCCTCCAAGGGAGGTTTTCACTGAGAGAAATTATTCTTTTCCCCTTTTTTTGACATCACTGGATTGCCTTAGAAGAGGTTTTCAACCCAATGATGGGACTTAAGCGCCTCATGGAGGTTTTCACTTGAGTCCTTATTTTTTCTCTCTTTATTTAGTGAGTGAGTGAAGTGGAAGCTAAGACATGCTCCACTACCATCATTGTTTTATTCAAATCTTCTATAAACTCTTGCTTGGAGAGGGGTTTCTTGTAGACTTTCAACTGATGTCCATTAAGAAGCATGGGGTTGGCTTCATCATCAATGGTTCTGATCAGAACTGAACCATTGTCATTGCATTTCTCCACAGTGTAGGGTCCCAGCCATCTTGTCCTCAGCTTGCCTTTGAAATCCTTGTATCTTCAATCATAGAGTAGTGCCCAATCTCCCTCTTGGAATTGCTTCTCCCTGATATCTCTGTCATGCCATATCTTTCTCTGAAGTTGAACTACCTCTGTATGGAGAAGGGCTTGCAATCTGTATTCATCCAATCCAT
>APFE031637320.1:192548-212980 GCA_000404065.3 Pinus taeda
TAAAGAAGATCTAAAGCAAAGCAAAATTGGACTATCAACCTACTAAAGAGCTGCAAACACTAGAAGTCCTAGGAATGAGGAAAATCTGTGCTTTTGGCGCAGCAAGAGAGTCTTTGCCTCAAATCATGGTCCCAGTGGGAGGAAGAGAGGCCAAGGCACTGTTGCTAGCCTTTTGAATCTTTTCTGATCACTGCTTAACCTACTACAGAAAGCACAAATGGAAGCAAACTATTGAATCATCAAAAGCAACCTATTCTTAACCATAAGAGAAATACATCTAACAGCAAGCTAATCTACAAACTGAAGTAAAGCATACAAATATAAGAAAAGAGGAGCTTGGCTACTTGGATTGGGCCTTGACCCAAGAGCTTCAGCCCTTTGAGGTAACTCAGTGCTAGCTCAAAAAGGATTCCATCTTTATTATCGAAAAATAGCAAGATTACATAAAACTGTCATAATAATAATCTCAAAATTTGAGCAGAGTTTACAAAAGAAAAAAATCTGACCCTAGTGAGGCCCTAGGCCTCTCTACTTTTACAACTGAAGCTACCAATAGCTTCCTTAAAATCAAGGAGGCTTGGCTCCAAAAACTCGAGATAACTATCAATCATCTTCCACTTGCTCGGTTGCCTTCTAGTGCATGATTCAACTGCTTGTACTCTGAGATGAATGAAGGGGAATTGGAAGTGAGGAGCAATAAATGAGGGGGATTCCCTCCTATAAGTCCTCTCCTCTGTCTACTTCGAGTTATTGTTTCAGTTTGGCCACTTGATCCTTGAATTTGACCTCGAAATCCATCAATAATCTGCATTAAATACATGTTAGACCACATGGAATAATAACTAACTCAACTCACCCTATCAACATAAATATAATCAGAAAATCATACAATAAGCTAAGAGAATGGTTTATTTGATGAGGTTAGGAGGTAAAATGAGCCCATATAATTACCCATTTATGAGGCTCATCAAGTGCTGCTATTCACAGACTAGGTACAATATATTCCATTTGCATGATAGCTTCCACACCATAGACTAACAGGAAAGGGCTTTGTCCCGTCAATTTTTTGCACGTTGTTCTGTAAGCCCATAGTACTACAGGGACGCACAGGTCCCAATCGCTTCATTGCGCATTGCAAACTTTGTTCAGCACGGTTTCCAATATTTTGTTGAATGCCTCTACTGTCCCATTCACTTGTGGGTGATACGGTGTACTTTTCTCATGATACACCTGGAATTATTTTGTGAGCGCGCTGATGGTTTCATTCAAGAAATGCATTCTGCGATCAATCATTAAGATTTTTGGATAGCCAAATCAGGTTAACACATTTTTGAACAAAATTTTTGCAATCATAGAGGCCGTGCAGTCTTTGACCAGATGTTCTTTCACCCATCGTGTCAGGTACTTCACCGTAGTGATGATGTAGCGCATGCTCGTCTTTCCTTGAGGTTTGATCGGTCCCACAAAGTCGATTGCCCATTTTTTGAACAACTGCAGTTCCATATGTGGATTTAACAACATTTTGTCCCTTCGCGATGGTTTTCCTGTCCTTTGACATATATCGTAAGCCTTACAATGCGATTTCGAATCCTGGTGGAGGGTTGGCCACCATAACCGTGCGTGAAGAATATTCTGTGTGGTCGTGCATCTTGCATAGTGTCCTCCTGCAGCACCCCCAGGTGCTTCCGCAAGGATCTGACTTCGTTCAAATTCAGGTACGTATCTTCGCAGTATCTCATCATGTCCCATTTTATATAGGTGCCCCGCGATGACAAAAAAATCTGCCGTGTGCACCACCAATTCCTTCTATTGTTGGACAAAGTATTCCTTCGGCGTAGTCCCTGTTGTCAGAAAATGGATTATATCATCAAAGTGTCCGTCTGCGAAGCGCACCGCGAAGAGCTACACATCAGGTAGTCCCTCCCCAAAATTAGTGGGTTCCTCGCCCATCTCAATGCATGATAAATGATCTGGTCCTGCATTCAGGCATCCCAGCTTGACTATGACCTCAAAATCATATTCCTGGAACAAAAATAGTCGCCTGCATATGCGCCCCCCAACACAGGCTTATTGACTAGGTATTTTAGTGCAGAATGGTCGGTATACATTTTGAAATGTGCTCCTAATAAGTAATGTCAGTATTTTTGGAGTGCATACGCCATTGCCAACCCCTCGTGCTCGGCGGTGGAATAGTTCTTCTCGACTTTAGACAATCTTTGACTTGTAAACGCGATAGGGTGATCCACACCCTCCGTGCCCTCCTGTGTGAGTACTGCTCCCAGCACAATACACAACGCATCAACATGTACATGAAGCTCCACATCCCATTTTGGGAAGACCAGGATTGGAGCGGAGGCCAATTTCCCATTCAAGACATCCAAACTCTTCATACAATCATCATTCCAACAAAATGTAACATCCTTTTTCAATAGCTTTTCCGTCGGTGCTGTTATTTGGGCATAGCTTTTGATGAACTTCCTATAGTACCCTGTGTGTCCCAAAGTAGCGCACAACTAT
Organism: Pinus taeda; assembly: GCA_000404065.3. Taxonomy (NCBI): domain Eukaryota; kingdom Viridiplantae; phylum Streptophyta; class Pinopsida; order Pinales; family Pinaceae; genus Pinus; species Pinus taeda. Next base: position 195,066 of record APFE031637320.1, read on the forward strand.
TTAACAATTTGTGGTGCTTCCAAATTTATAATAATGGTAATCTTCGTAGGGTTGACCATTAGCCCTTTTTTGTAGACCATATTTCCCAACTGGTTCCCAAAAGGGACTAGAAATGTGCACTTTTTAAGGTTCAGCGCAATTTGGTGTCTTCGACAAGTATCTAGCATCAAGCGTAAGCTTGCCATGTGGTTCTTAACCAATCCAAAGACCGTCCAATAATCCATAAAAACCTCCACGAACTTGTGGATGTATTCTTTGAACGCGGAGACAACGATGCACGAAAAAACTGTTGGCGCATTCTTCAGTCCAAATGGCATGACGGTGTATTGAAAGCATCTGCATTCTATTGTGAAGGTTGTTTTTCTCCTATCTTCCGGCATGATCTTGATCTGGTAATACCCTGAGAACCCATCCGTGAACGAGTATGTTCTTGTCCACCAACATTTTCCAATACCTCATCTGTGAAAAGTGTTAGGAATGGATCATGCACATAGGCATCATTCAACTTTATGAGGTCAACACATATTCTTATTTCGCCCTTCTACTTTTTCTCTTGTACTACCATAGGACTCATCCAGTCAGATTCTTCCACTGGTTCAATAATTTCAGCTACGAGCATTTTGTCTAGTTCTATGTGGACCTTTTCCTTGTACTTAGGATTCAAGCGGTAAGGCCTCTGCTTAACCGGCTGTGTGTCGGGTTTTAGGGTGATCCTCATCATTCCTGAGTCACCAATGATCCCTTTTAAGTCCGTAATTTTGGTCGGGAATAAGTCTTGATATTCGTGAAGTAACTCCACGACCTTATCTACCGTGGTATCATCCAATAGTCTCCAAGCATTGCATACTTTGGTTCCACCTCCGTTCCAATGTTTACTTGTTTTGTTTTTAGTGGCGTGGTGATGTCAGGGTCCTCAATCAAGGGTCCTCAAACCTCGCGACAACCTTCTATTTCTGGAATGTTAATATTTCGTGGGTCATCATCATCCTCCTCAAAATTTACATTGTAACACTCTAGCGCGCAACCCAACTTTGTTGCCCATTCTGGCTGAAGCACGTCTATTGGCCCTTGGGGTATTTTGAAGGTAACTTCTTTTACTGCTTGTAGGGCATTATCAACAATATCCCACCAACGATCTTCAAACATGAAACTTAACAGAAATCCCTCATGCAAAATATCCCATTCGCTCGTACCATGGCAGAGCTCTGTCTCAGTATACCAATTCATGGGTATGACATCCAGGGTATGATAGGACAAATGCACCCATTCAGGCTGTGGCTTGTCCCTGTAGGCCTTGGTCCATTTCGCGAGGTGTATATGTGAATCATCCTTTCTGTCATACTTGTCAGCTAGTCACATCTGTGGTCTCCCAAATCGTAGGTGCATCATCCTTCTACATCCGCGCCAATCCTCAAAGCTTTTATGATGCGTACCCCACCATCTTGCGGGCATAACATGCAGTGCCAATTTCAGAGCATCAAAACACTGTTGTTCTGGTACTTCGCTCTCAAATTTGTTCAAAAATTCTTCCACCACTGTCAACCCGTCATACCTAGGCAAATCCCTTATCTCCATTGTCACGTAGCGTACTGATCTTACCATCATGTTGCAATTGAGTGTTGTTACTTCGTGCAGCCGATTTTTCCATTGCTTTATTTCTTCATCTGAATCTGAAGTGCAAGAGCTTTTGCGTTCCCATGAAATCCTACCATCTGCTATTAGATTCACCCAATCTTGCTCTCGCGTGATTATATTATCAATACAATCGAGATCGTCATCGCTATCATCATTGCGCACTGGTTCAATGTATCGCGCTCCTTCGGCAGGATCTAGCGGTACTACTACGAGTAGTGACTTTTTCTCAAAAATCATTTTGCACTTCTTTAGATTTATGACTCCGTTCATATCAGTGGCCCAGTCTATGCCCAGTAGCGCGGAATATGGATTGCTATCATCGATAATCTCTATCACTTCGAAATTCGCTAGCGTGCTCGCATCTATAATATCCACCGCGACTCCTCGCTATCTTCCCATGGGTAAGATCTTTTGCTGGTTTTCCATTTGCAATTGAATAGGAGACCATTGTAGCGTGGGTCTGCCCATGCGTTCCCACGTTTTATTTGGTAGTACATTCGCATCCGATCCGAGATCCAGAATTACTTGATACATTCCGTACTCTCCGATTTGCACAGTTAATCTCATTTCCCTTCTTGTTTGCAATGCATGCTTTCCAATTTTCTGGACTACGCGTGGTTCTCCTGACCCCCGCACCTAGTGATAAGTTCCCATAACCCTTTTACAGCCTTGCTGTCGCGCAACAGTTTCATGCATGTCTCTAGAAAGGTAGTGAGCATTGAAGGATCCATCTGTGGTTCTAGTTGATCCTTACCACCTAAAGTGGAGGCCTCTATGAAGCTCTTCTTAGCTTCCATGAATGTCTCCTTCATGCCCTCCAAATAAAATTTAGGTTCCTTTGTAGGAGTCTTGTGAACCCATGCACTTTCTTCTAGCTTCTTATCTTTGTCATCTGCGGTTTTGATACCACTTCGAAGCACTATGTTTACATTTGGGTCCTCTTTGCGTAGCTCAGATCATCATTTGTAGGTTCTGAGTCGGGGGAGGCTGGAGCACTCCTTTAACACACAACCTCGCTATCAGTGTAGGGTAGTCGTCCATGTCATGATCAAATTGGGTACAGTATAAACATGATGCTCTCGTCGGATTCATACAATCGTGGGCACTATGCCTTGGCCCTCCGTAATTGTAATAGATTAGTTGTCTGCGACCCCTTCAGGGTCCCATTCCACCTCGACCTCATCCGTGCCCCTGAAATCCAGCACGCGCTATCCCTACATTCAGATTGAAGGGTCGTGTTTTGGTCTGCACTCTATAGGCAGGGGTCCGATCCATCATCAGCTCGTAACTTCTGCAGGTGCACTCATCATGGCCTACCGACCTGTAGAAATTACAGAACAATTTCTGGGACATCTGTGTATACTTTTGTAATAGGTGACAGTTATCCACAGTGTGTTTTCATCCTATATGACAAATTGTGCACCGTAATGTAGACACCGTGCTCGGTCCTTCTTGTTCCTCTGGTCTTAACGACATCGACCCTCCTCCCACCAAGTAATTCGCGAAAACTGGATAGTGGTCCTTGTCATGCCCCTAGCCTTTGCATTTTATATGCCATACCTCCTCGCGCACCTCTGGCCGAGTGGTCCTGTTCTGTTTTAAGCTCTGCATTTCCAAACACAAATTTTGTAGTTGCGTGTGGATTTTTTCGACTCCCAGACCAGGATCTTGTATAGGGGTCTCGTGCAATCTCCAAAGCTTCGACCTGGGTAGATAGATTTTGTTGTGATAGCGTCGTCCTTAAATGCGGTGTTAGTGATGCCACAAACCATGCGCCGTGTTGTCCATCTGTCAAGGTCATGTTGACTTCGCGAATCATACTCTTCAATCTTTGGTCTAGATCCCATGGGGTCTCACTCGGTAACACACGATTTCCTTAAACCTGATAATCAATTGTGTCTCTGATTTTGGCTTACTAAATTCCCTCTTCAGCGCATCCTGGATATCTGCGATCCTTGCGTTTGGATGGTCATTAGAATGCTTAATGTACCACGTTAGTGCACGATCCTACAACCTGCTCACTAGTGTAGCCTTCTTTATATTATCATCCATGACTCCTTGTGCTTTCTATACAACCTTTACTATGAACCAGAATTGGTCCGGGTCTTCGTTCCATACTCCTCTGAATACCGACACTTTGATCGCGCTTTCCATATTGAACTATGGTGGTGGTCGAGGTAGTGTGGGTGGGGATGGGGGAGATGATGGTGAAACTGGTGGTGGCATAGGTGGGGGTGGTATGCGTGAAATTTGTTGTATTATCAACCTAATCACACTTCTTAGAGAAACTTTCACGAGCTCCTCCTCACTCTCCCGCGAGGATGAAATCAAGGGATTAGTTTCTAATTCTTCACTACTTCCGTTTCTATAGATCTTCCCACTTCGCGTAGTCCCAAACATTAATTTATTCGTATAACCCGCTTTTCACACAGTAGCATTTTAATCCAGGTATTCAAAGATTTAATGTACTTACCTCGCAGTCCCTTGAGAAAGCGACGTTCCGCCTCGCTGTAGCTGACGGTCGTATCTACTGTGAACTCGGTGATAAACCCCCTATAATTCGATCAAGCCAATGGTCCACAACGCGCATGATATTATCTTCTGACGCTTCTAGTATGCACACTAATTCTAGAGTCCACACATTCGGTTTGTTGAGCCTACACCTTCCCTGACTGTCTGCTAGCTTCGTGATCCACTCGTATAGCTCAAAGGGGAAGGATGCAAATAAAATTTTGTGGATTTCCATATATAAGTAGCGCTCCAACCACTGTTCCTTTGATACTTGCATATTCCTGTTTTCTTGCACCGCGAACTCGTGAATTTTCTTGTCCAACCACCCTTCTATTTCTTTCTTTGTTGGATTCCAGTGACACGAAATCATCCATCCCTTATGTAGATCCCGGTCATGGCAACATAACCATTTGTTGGATTGTTGGGGCCTAACTCAAGTTCAGAGATGATTTAGCCAAACAAATCTTGGTACTACTAGCCCTTTTGACAACAGTCTGCAGAGCGCAGATTGAGATCTCACCCGAAGTAGTATGGAAGGGTGCTAGAACTAGGTTTCCACACCCTGGAGATGTCTGATGATTTCAAGTGGTCAATGGTTTGATCCTGCGAGCACATCACTACGCACGCTTACCCCTACCTCGCAGCCCGAGATGTTGTCTTCACGCAACCCTACCCATGGCTCGAAGAATGTTATTACCCAAGTCTCTCCTCACAGCCGATATTAGGTGATTAACTGAACTTAGTTATACACTTTTAGTTATTCTTGACAATACTCACAATTCATGTAAGTGCATGCAGTAAATAAACAATATAATTGCAAGTAATAACAAACATGTAATAACTCAGAACAAATACACATGATTCAAATGAAACTTCTCTTTATTATTTTCTTCCTTTTGTTACAGACTCGACACTACCCTGTGCACTCAGCTGCAGGGGGTCCGCACACTCAGCTACGGACTCTACTAGGCCTCTACGCACTCAGCTGCAGAGCCTCTTCCTACTACTATGACCCAAGGCACTTAGACTCTTGCTCTATGCTTCACTATCGTCTAGACTCCATCCGTTCATTTTCTTAGTTACTTTACAACTTAGAGCCTCGCTCTATTTATACAATTCCATGGTCCGCGGACCATGGGTAGGCCGATACTACATTCAAAACTTTGGGCGGATAGACCTATGACTCTAAGATACAATTCACGCTTTGCGCCCGCAATTTGCGGAGTTTTTACAATAAGAACTCAAAACTTGAGCTCTAAGCCCCAAAACATGCCATGGGGGGATTCCATGCCCAACAAAAGTGAGGATTTAACCATTTCAATTTAAGGTGTCTAAGTTTCATGTTGATACCATCAAAATATTTCAAGAAAAATGGTGGATAAAATTCTTTTCAAAATTCAATAGGTATTATGAGGAAGTTTGTAACGCATTTGCCTACACATTTGATGGATAATGTGCTGAGGTAGAAAGTTTAACAATACATATGTATGAATATGTTATAGCACAAGTTATAGGTTTATCTCAGGAAGGAGAGAAGTGGTTCAAAGCTCACCACTTGGAAGGAAAACCATGGACACCTTTCATCAAGAAATCAAGAACAAAACTTGATTTGGATAGATGAATGCCTAAGATTTGGTTGATGCATCCATGGGATGAGTTGACCGGTTTGATACATAAGTATATAACCTTTGATGGGATATTTAGTCTTATTTATCTATATGACATTAGTATTTTGCAACATTTGATTGGGAGAAAGTACTGAATGTACCATATATATTTTTGTGTAACCTTACTAAAATGGAAAGGATGATCCAAAAGCACCCTGGAAGTGAAAACATAAGTATTACCATCAAGGATTTATCAATATTATTTTTACAGTGACAACTAGCAAAGTATCAACAAACTTGTGACCAATTTTTAAAGGAAAATCAGTTTGTTGGCATTGATGAAGAAGAACTCTCAATGGAAGAAGAAGAAATGATTGATATCCCTCCACCTCAACCTCTATAGGTACAAACAACAAGAAAAGATCTTATTACATATGTTAGAAGGGTTACAAGAACTATGACAAAGAAAATCCAAGAAGAACAAAAGAAGGAGAAAAAAATTATCAATGTGGAAAAGAGACCAAGGACTAGATTTTCAAGTACCTTGGAGGTGGATGAAGACCAACAAACCTTCTATGATTACACTGAATCCTTAGGAGCCAAGGGAAAAGAATAAAAATAAATATTAGTAGCAAAATAAATGAAGATGAAAAAGGAGTATATTCTCATTAGTGAAGAGGAAGAGAAAAATACCCCTACTGAAGATGAAAGTGTAGACATTCTAAAAAATATCCTTCAAAAAGACAAAGGTAGGGCTCCTATAGCTATCAATGAAGAGGCCAACAAGAAAAAGAAAAAGAAACTTAGAAAGATCAAAAGGACCATTGAAGAAATGAGGGTCTTGGAGAGGCACATTAAAAGACAAAATGAATTGCCTTGGAAGAGGAGAATGAAAAGCTAAAGGAATAAAATAAGAAACTCCAAGAAAAAAATGTAATGCTTTCCAAATAAGCCTATATTTGGTAAGAACATAAAAGAGAACCCAAGGCTAAAATAGGAGCCTCAAGGTGAGGTTACTCATGAACAAACCAAGGCATATAGGGCAGACATCATGGTCAACACAAAGGGATAATGTGGATGTCCTTCTTCCAGAAGTAGGGACACTCTGACAATGAGACAATTTTCAACATAGGGCAATAATACAGTTTTGACCGTGAGGAAATGTCACATATTCATCTTGGGGGAGATGTCAGTCTTCTATTTTGGCAACATTTTTCTATGATAAAACACTCTATCTCGACCATAATAAATCCATTTTATATCACTTTGGTCACTTTTTGAACATATTTTAGCTAATAAATCATTCCATAAGGTATTTTATTCATTTATTCTATTTTATTTTATTTTTTATTTTTTAAGTTTCTTGAAATTGGTTGCCTTATAAAGCTAGTTTACCATATTTTAGAGGAAAATAACAATTCTCATAAATGCTCATTCATCGTGATACTTGTAGACCAGATGGGAAAAAAATACATGGGTTTCTTCGCACATGATCCCGAGATGGTAAAATACCCCTTGGTTCAACAACAAATGACGGGTGGAAGGTTGGTCAACACGTAGTTAGCATAGTCACACTAGCTACTAAAATGCATATCAGCTCAAAGAATCCACCCATGTTTTATTGAACACAATTTCTTCCATGATCTGAGCCATGAGGGAGGTCAAATTTATCAAGAAGGAAGCTTAGAATAGTTTCTTGTTAGCAGGAAAGAGGAATTTTACTAGTTTATTTCAAGATTTGTGTATAAATGCAAAGCTAGTTTTTAATAACTTTATATTTCAGACTTTAGAATTCTATTATGAGCTCGGTTTCTAGAAAATTTAGTATTGAAGTTTTGACTAAGCTTCCTTACCATCAATATATGCAGCCTTGTTTGAGTTTACGTTATTTGGTTGCTTCAATGTGCAAGCTAAGGCGTGAAGGGCACCCACAACCTCAACTTGTGCACTTGTTTCCATTTGTTGTGCATTACTACAGATGTTGGTACATATGTTCACATTTTTTTTTATACTCATGCAAGAAAATATTTCCTTTCATGATATTTTAGCCATCTTGTTCATATTTTCAATTATATGCTTTTTTGTGATCATACTTATCCATAAATTTGTTTTGTTTATAATTTTTTGTCCATACTTGTTTGATTAGCTACTATTCATGGATAAATTGAATTACTTTATCATAGGTTAGTCAATGCACTTGAAGGAAAACTTATTGTTAAACTAGGTAAAAGCCTAGAAGCGTTCATCCATTATCCGTCTATTTTAGAAAACGCCCTAGTTCATGCATAGTTTATCAAACTAGTGTTGCATCAAGCACTGTAATTCCTACTTTCATCGATTAGTTCCTTTTTCAATAGATTAGGCAATGACATGAGAAATAAGCTTATTGTTGGAGTGGGTAAGAGATTGTTGAAAATACATAGTGATAATGAGAGGGGGGTCAATCAATATCACTCAATTTTAAACTTTTTCATTTTATTAATATTAAAAATAAAATCTCATCACATTATCAATCATCAACACAATGCTTGAACACAAGAATTAATGTGAAAATTCAAGCTTGAAGAAGAAATGTTTTTTTCAAATAGTATTCAATTTATTACAACTAGTTGTGAGGACATTAATCCTATATAAGCACCAACTTACAAAAATATCAGACTCTAACCCATTAAGAAGATGAGGAAAACAATCCTTAGTAAGCACTAACTTACAATTGTTTCATTATTAAAGAGATAATATTTAGGCTTAGAAATTCTTCAAATGAAGTTGTACCCTCTTGGAAGCTTCTACCCAACTCAGGCTAGAATTTGGCCCCCACAAGAACTCCAACTTGGTCTTTAACAAAGCTCCACCTCCAACTAAAACATTTCTATAATTTGACATTTTACCAGGACTGCAACTTAGCCTCTAACTACGATTGCAACTCAATCTCAAACTAAGACAAAATCTTAGCCTCAAACTAGAATAGGTCTAACAAAAGTCGATCCAACAACCCCTGAACTTGGCATCCTTAAAACCAGAACTAAACCTCCTCAATAGACCCTGAACTTGGCCTCCTTAACTATAGAATTCGACCTCAATAGGCCTTAAAAAAAAAATCCTTCCTAAGAATTATTCCAAAAACCTTTCCAACTTGGCTTCACTTCCAACTCACCTTTAATTCACTTGGATTATCAGGTATGAACCTTAGACATTTTCTTTCGCTAACCTAAAAATATAATTGAATTTCTTGAGAGAATGAGTTCCTAGGCTCCTCAACATAACACCTATTTATAATGTTCTTGGGGTCCATAGTAGGGCCACCTTGTCCATTGGCTAGGCCGACTAGATCAAAGGATGATAAACCGCCTAAACAGTGAACTACAAGATCTTGAATTGCATGCTCTGAAAACACAACTAAGAAACCACCTAAATAGTGGATTTTAGTCTCATGGACTTGAGCATTACCCCAATCGAGCCTTGGGTGAATCCCTGTGATTGATCTTGGAGAGGAAAATAGTAAATTGTGTATTGCCAGAGAGTAGTTGATAAACCACCTAGACAGTGGACTCTTCCTAAATGTTTTACCAAGCCTTGGTGTAAATCTCCCTCGAGAAAATACCCCTCAAACTCTAGATTTGACTCAGGGGTGGTCAGTTGCAAGAGAGATTGCAATGTAGTTGGCCTATGGTTCGGTAGAGAGTTGAAGGCCCCTCTTTAGTTTCCAGCCATTTCAATCTCTTAGATAAGTATAAAATTGTGCATATCTAGATCTCAAGCTATGACAACCTTGTTCTATTAATGAATGTTACTATAATCATGCATGTTAATGTGTGGATGTTTGAAAGTTGTTATTGCATTTACTGTTGGCTAATTGTAAATCTCTGCAATATATCCTTGTTTGGATGATAACTTTGAATTGTACACTTATAATCCACCATATTGATAAAATGCATGTCAAAATCCTTCAGACTTAAGTTACAATCTTGTTTCACTTGTTAGAGGCCATTGTTCAAGCCTTGGTCATCTTTTTTAGAAAATTTGGTGTTTTGGGTAGCTGCCACTATCTTAAAAAATTATTGCATTTTCCTTGTTCCCTGCTCTTTAAATCTCCTATAGACAAATCCAATGGTTCGAGGTATCAAAGGGTTGCACTGGCCAACACCCCAGTGTATAAGTTGGATCAGACTCTTTTATAGTAGATTGTATCCAAGCATTTGAGGTCTAGGGATAAGAAGGCAAAGCCCTCTTGAGTGTAGCCCGAATATACTACAAAGCTAAATGTTCTTTTTTAAAGCCATTTGTATTCGGTGAGATTTATGTCATTCATTGTGGCCCACATGAAGAATTCAAGCATCTAGGCTATGGCAAGGGCGCTCGCATATGCCGTAGGCCATATGTGACTCAACCAGATTACTTTCAAACAATTGTGGAGATCTGGGAATCTTAAATCCAAAAATGGTAGATGTTGTCAAGTGGTTCGAAGGATCAAATGTGACTGAGGCCAGATCACCTCCAAGGAGGATTTGATCCAGGGGATTTGGTATCTAGGAGTGACAAGAGGTGTATGCATAAATGAAGGCCTAGACTTAGCCGAAGTTGAAGCACTTGGAAGCAAACTTGGATTCGAAGGTTCAGAGGGGGATACAAGTTAATATATCATTGTAACATCAGACTAGGTGTGAGCTAGATATAATGTGAATATGTTGCAAAACATGAAAGAGGGAAGGCCTGGTGGGACCCGTGCCATGTTGGCATGACAGGGACCACATGGAGGCCATGTAGAAACCCAATGATGATATGGACTCGTATTATGTTGATGTGGTAGTACCACGTGGACCACATCTAAATGCCACATGGCCGCACACTGATGATGTGGACTCGTGTTATGTTGACATGGCTCAATGTTGATGTGGCCTAATATGATTAGTTAAACTTCAAATGGGCATAGATTTAAATTTGGGAGTCAAATCGAGATAAAGTTTATATCACCGGAAAGCTCTCAATGAGTTGAACCCAATGGTGGAATTTGTTTCAAGTTTTAATGACATTGGAAAAAAAAATAAAAAATTGTAACCCCATCTTTATAACAGACCTTGGCAGTCGAGTTAAAGTAAATAGGTAACATCTTCTATAACCCAAGATAGTACATGGGGGCGAGAGAGAGTGTTTCAGTATCACCTAAACAATGCTTAATTGATATGTCCTCACTAAATTTAAGGTAGGTAACTTATAATTTATGCTATAAAATATATGGAATAAGAAGTGGTTGTTCGACCATAGGTGATGATGCATCATTATTGGTAATGTTGCAACATTACCTTCCCCCAACCTAATAATACTTAATAACCCACTACAGAATGTTAGTCCATGTTATCTATCTACACTAACACTTACTTGATAGTCCCTAAAGACCGTGTTCATGTTTAACTAGATATTCATATACATCTAGTATACCATTAACATTATTGTCTTTCCACAAATAACACACCATTCATTAACATTATTGTCTTTCCACACATAACACACAATTCATCACATTCCATTCCAGAGCTCCATGATCATCTGTTATCACATTATCTACATTATTTAATTATCCTAAACTACACACTAATATAACATCCTTATTGTTTCACATCTAACATCCTCAAATTGATCTCCAAAACTACTAAAATATCATGAGAATTATAAATTACATCCACCGATTATAACATCGGCCCTTTGTATAAAGTTACCCGTATAAATATAACATCTATTTTTTAAATATAATAATTTTATGTATATCATTCGTATTGTTTCACATCTGTCATAGTTAAGTTGACCACTAAAACTACTAAAATATATAAAATATCATTGGAGTTGTTTTAGTGCGTTTTTTTGGAGATTCCGGTGACGGAATCCGGTGGGAAAAATTGAGGTTAAATCTTGATTTGTATTATTTAAAATGGTTTTTTAACTGTATATTTGGATTCAACACCCTGAAAAATCCTTGGGATGCTTTGATTGTGCAGAAATTAGCTATCAAACTTGCGATTTCAATAAATTGCTGCCGAATATTGCTGCCGAATATTGATCGGAAAAACCCACCGTAAAAACTTCCAAAAAATCTCTTTAAAAACAACTCCAATATCAATTACATCCACCAATTATAACGCCAACCCTTTATATAAACTTACCCGTATAAATATAACATCGATTTTTTAAATATAATAATTCTATATATGTAAACATAAAATTATTTTAATAGTTTTATTGCATTTTCGTAAATTAAAAATAATTCAGTAAACAGTATGCATGCGGCAGATCAGTTAAATTTCAAAATCGTTCGAACTCAAAATTTCAAAATCGTTCGAACTCTCAATTAAAACTAGTGGGGTGAGAGAGGCTCGAACTCTCGACCTCAGGATTTCTCAAACATTAGCTATGAGACCTACGCGCTAACCAACTGCGCCACCACCCCGATCTGATTTTTAATATTTTTAAGGTCCAATAAATTTATTGATAGATTTTAATTTATTTTATCTACCTTTTCCATCTTTCCCGATATCTTAAATATGGACAGCTCATGGCCACCGAAATAATACAGAGGATGAGGATCGGGTAAAAATATTTTACTCTTTATTTTAGGTTTAAATGTTAATTTTTTTTGGATTTTATTTTGAGGGTTCGATTTTAGGTGGTTGTTGTCTACAGATGAGTACGTGTTGGGTTTACTTCAAAATTTATTATTTACGATCAACATATGTATAAGTTTGGAACATTTTGTAATCTTTAAATAATAGGTTATTCAATTACATTTGTTGAGTTAAAGAATTTTCTAGTAACAGAAAATTGTATGTTTGTTTGGTAGTTTGAATTTATTTTACCGGATGTAAAATGGCGAGAGTTTAAAGTTAATAATAAAAATGGCGAGAGTTTAAACTTAATAATAAAAATGAATAGAAATTTTTTTTAGAGATAAAGGAAAAAGGTATGTTTATTTTTATTGAATCTAATGGAGAGAGAGGAAAGTCAATGGTTGAATTTATTATATAGGTTGAATATATGGAATTTATAATTGAGATAAGTTAAATGGATTTATAATTGGGATAAGTTTTAGGTATGAAAGAAAATAGTTTTTTCATTTTTGTTTATAGGTTAATAGAAGAGAGCCCTACAAAAACGAGTCAAGCAGAGCCTTTTTCTGAATCACAATTGGGGAAAACCCCCCAACCGATTCTCATCCCTCACCCTCTGACGAAGGTGAGCGCTCTATGTATTTCCTCATTCAATCACTCTTATATAAAATGTCGTTACCATAATGAATACTCAGATTTTTGTTGCCCAATCTCGTAGGGTGAAGTAATGTGCGAGGAAGGAGCAACTCTCTTTTGGGGGAGGGGCCCCGCCCATCAACTTGAAGAACCAACGAAGCTGCCATCCAGATTGCTTATGGAATAATAGTGACTTGGAATTTCTATTGTGGAAATGGGGGTCGTGATCCCTGGCGGGATAGCGCTTCTGTAGTTCGGGTTGGATCGATACGCCACGTCTTATGCCCCACAAATGAGAATATCGCCCGCCGAGGGAACAAGCTAGGCCCGATATACCACTGCCTACGTCCTCTAATCTCCTACTGCTTACCTACTCTCTGGTTGCTTGCTTGGAAGGGTCAAGCTGATTAAGCTCTTAACATTCTAACATCATGCGTTAAACTGTCCTAGAGCATCAGGAAGTCACACCCAATATTGAAGTCACACCTAATATATATATGGAAGTCACACCCAATATATGGGTTGGGATAACAGTCCCTGATTTTTATTTCATCTAAAGATGTAAGAGTAAAAGAGTTGATTTTGATCTATATTTTTAGATACAATGAATTTATAATCTATATAAAGTCAGGTAAAGAAGAAAAATATTTTTTCAATTTTTTTTGTAGGTAGATTTATTTCATAACAAAGATGCAAGAAGAATAAGAAAGATAATTTTGCTACACACTTAATTCACAAGTGAACTCAACACTTATTTAATTTGATTTAGTACTTTTCACATGTATGAGATGTCATTTCTTGGTAAGATTTCTTTGTTACTCAAAGATTTAGTCTCAATATAATAAATTTTTAAATTGTAATGTATGCTCACTTAGATTCTTGACGTCTCAATATTATTTCAAAAATTCCACTTTAAATTAAATATGAAAATTTCGCTAAACAACCCATGAAGTCACTTTTAAATTAAGATATTGACCTTAATGTTTTAGTGAACAACATGAACTCAATTTGTAGCTCTTAGTTGTCGATGGTGTGCATGTGCATTTGATAAACATGAAAACATAATAAGTATAATGTCTAAAAGTCCCTAAAAGTGGTCAAGGCAACCTCTTCATTGCATGAACTAACTTTGTAGTTCTTAGGTGTGGATGGCGTGCATGTGTAATGTGCATTTGATGAACATGAAAGGACAAAAGGTATAATATCTAAAAGTACATAAAAGTAGTTAGGTATTAGGTTACCTCTTTTTAGCTTTTGATTTGTCTATATTGCATAGAAGTATAAGGTGAAGAGCATACATGTTTTGAAGAGATGTGATTTGACACCTAAAATGTTATAAACAATAAAACAATTTACTTCAAATAATTAAAAAAAATGAATATGCATAAAGCAAAAAGAAGATCTAGCTAAATGTCAAATCCAATTGAACGCAATCTAATTAAATTAAACAAGTTAATCCAACATCATGTAGAGTTTAAGAACCATGGATGTAAAAGTTAGAATATTTAGGTGACCTCAAACCGAAGTTAGAAATATGAATGCAAAATGGAAACTTATGCTCAATTATGTAAGCTTAGAACAAAAAATAGTGTATTATCCATGTTGAATTAAGATTGACGAGTTGAGTAGTCTATGAATTGCATCATTGTCGATGAATTTCCTAGGTCTACAAAATACACTTAAAGTTGAAGAATTTCCTAGTTCCCAAGCTAAGTTAATATGGAGATAAATTTAACATTTTTCTAGGTGTAAATTCTTCCTTAAATTCAATGAAAATTTTGCCAAAGGCTATGGTTCCACGTGATTGATGGGAACTTTCATCATGAAGCTTTGTCCCTAGAGGTTTTGGACCTTTTTAAGATAATCTATAAAGAAAAAATTGATGGGAGTATAAATTTATGTGGTTCAAAAATAGATCAATTAATTAATTAAAATAAAATAAATAAATAATGGACTCAATAGCTAATACAACTATAATCAAATTAGTAGCGCTGAGGGTTAGCTCAATTGTCATGAGCCAGATGTGCTCTCCCCCAAATTTAAAGAGGTCAAGAGTTTGATTCAATTTATTTCCTCATGATTAGGCTATATAATTTGGACCAACAATTGATCCCAATTTGGTTGGTCTAGCTTAACCTTATTCGAAAAATAGATTTGCCAAAAAAATTGAGTCTACCTACTTATTTACTCATTATATTTATAAACTCTAAAAATTGATCAAAATGCATGATCATTTCATCTCAATTTTTCATGATCTTTAATAATAATAATAATAAAACACTAAAAACACTCTCTTTCCAATAAACTATATTACAATCTCATAAAACATTAAAGAAAAAATCCATTATTCACTTTTTTTTTAATAAAAAAATAATCAAAATATTTGATTATTTCAACTCAATTTTTTCATAATTTATAATAAATAACACTAAAAACACTTCGTTCATAATAATTTAATTAAAAACTCACCACTCACATAACACTGAAGAAAAAGCTCCATTGATCCACTCTTTTTTTTTTTAAGTTCATAGTTGAGTAGATTTTATGTAAAATCAAAGACATTATAAATAGAATTTCAGCCTATCATATAAACTTAAAAAAACTCATTATTATAATAAAATTGAGATCCATCAATTGTTATTGAATTTAAATTTAAATCATATTTTGGAAAATACATGAATTAAGTATACATTTCTTATTTATTAAACAAACATAGATTATATTAATAAATTATTATATAAATTAAAAAATACATATTTATTTTTCATATTATTTTATTTTTTTTTATTCATTTAATTTATCAAAAAAATAAAAATTGATTACTAAAACTTGTCTCTAGAATAAATTATTATTAATTTAGTTTAAAATGGCACAAATTTAAAAATAATTTATGATAGACCGAAAAGATAGATCTCTAATAAATCACGTTATTAATATCATTTTATTAATATTTCAATATTCATTAAAAAAACATTAAAAAGTGTAACAATTAAACATAAAATCTTGTCAATATATTTATTTATATTTATGGTAAATTTATATATAATAAATCTATCACTATCATAAATTTATTTTAACTTCAATTTTATTAAGCGTCAAGAGGGATCAAATTCCTTGAGTTGAAAACCTCATTCAAAAATTAAAGAAAAGTTTGTACCTCGAGAGATTTGATATTTCATAGTGCTTGATAGATCCTGAGTTAACATGAATTTATGCATGTGTCAACTCCATGCCTAGCATGAAAAGAATTACATATAACCTCCATCTTGAGCAATACACTAATAAAATGTTTTAACTACAATTTTCCTTTCATTTGTTTTATATAACATAGACATAGTCTTTCTATAAATAAATAGATATTTATATGATTTTTTTTTGTTATTAATATTTTGTTAAAATGTTACATGCCAATTCATTAAAAAACATCGATATGTGGAAGGAATTACACATTTCATTCATCTTGTGCAACACATTAATAAAATATTTTAACCATTAAAAAACATTATTATTTCCATTTACTTTACATTAAATCTTTTTTTTTTTTCTCTGTAATGGACTAATTCTATTAATCAAAAATATGATACAAGAAGATACAAACAGGAGAGACAGAAAACCAGCAATCGGAAATGATAGGACTATCAACCTCGGTTCTGGAGAAGGAGTGAAACAAGCAAGAAGCTACAACATATGGATGAAAGCAAAAACACTAACTTCTACCCAGAATGGGCAGAAGCCTCAACACGAAGCTTTTTCCCTTTCCTTTTTTTGACTTCGACCCAACCCTCCTAGGGTAAATGAGCAATAACAAATTGAGGATTGGGGATCTCCATCGGAGGGCCCTCCTTTTCTGAATCAGAGGAGGTGGTCAAATGGACGCGTTTCTGGGTAGTGGCTAAATCGGAGATATGCGTCGGACCATCGGTGGAGGGGACCATGGAAAGAGGGGCTTGATCCGAATCTGCAACGCTACCTTCATCTTCAGAGCTAGAGGAATCAGAATCCACGACTGGAGGAGGAGAGCAAGGAGCCCATCGTTTGGACTTGGGCTTGGAGAGGTTATCCATTTTCTTTTTCACCGGGAGAGATGGGCAGGTGTTCTGCAAATGCCCAGATTGGTGGCGATGGCAGCAACGGAATGCAGTATTTTCGTAATCCAGTGTCTGGGTCCAGACAAAGTCGTTTATCTTCAGATTGATTTGGTCTGGAAGTCCTTTGCTCAAATCTAACTCCACACATATTCTGGCATATGTGTAGAGACCTTTGTTTTCCCGCCAGAAGTCTCCCATAATGAAACCACCCAAGGTGTTGCCGATAGCTTTGTAGACTACAATATGCCATAAGTGGGCAGGTAAGTTTGGAAGCCTGATCCATACATTAAATCTTTTTTATTATTAATATATTTTTTTTAAATTGTTACACATAAATTCCATATTAAGCATTGAAGGATTACTAAATTCCCCTCATACACTAAATTAGAAAGCACACATTAATGGAATAAGAGCACACTCTCTCTCTAGGGAAATGGAGGTGATCAACCCCAATCTTGCTAACCAAAATTATCTTTCTATATTCACTAGTGCTTAGAAGAAATGAACATTGTGAAGATACAGACTAATTTTCATAAGCTTCGAAAAAATGAGCATTGGTCAATTCCCAAAACACGTGCGGACGAAAGCGTCAAACACCTTTTTGATACCAAGAGGGTTGAAGATGAAAAACGCTTCCTCTTGGATTTTTCCGACTCTTACATCCGTTCTCATTTCCAAAATCTTTGCCACACTACCAACCTCCTTAAATTGTTAATTCAACAAAACTATAGTTATCTAGTAATATTTTCTCCCTTTTCTTTGATCATAAAAATAAAATATTAAACAGTATCAATTAATCTCATGCTTTCTTAAAATTAGATAAACTATATTAATCTTAATAG